>CANSZD010003153.1:3005000-3270468 GCA_947648045.1 Beta corolliflora
GCACTCCTCACAGAGCCAACCTATCAACTGACGGGGTTACCAAAATTTTTGAAGCCATCTGTAACTGGCTTTCTTTTACAGAAGGTATGCCCCTTTTTTTTTATTCTCCAAGGTATGCTCTAGGAATATAGAATAGAAATAAGGAAATGTTGATGTGCTTGAGGTTTTTTCTTTTTTCATTGGAAATTGGAAAATATTGAACTACCTGTGCTTGTGCCGTATTCACTTATGTTGATGTACTTGTTTGAACTGATTATAATTTTACTTATGTTGATGTGCTTGTTTGAACTGGTTCTAATGTCACTTGTGTTGCATTTGTGATTGAGATACTTTCTGTTTTGTTCATGTAGAGTGTCCCTCTTGTCAAAATCTCTACAGAAGGCCATTTATTTATCATTCCCTCCAAGAAGACAAAAGCTTATCGTTTGGTGGTGCAATCCAATTTTTAGTGAGTATACATCAGATTTGCTATTTCTTAACTACAATATGTTTATAGGTTGTTCATACTTTAGCTAAATTGACAAAAAGTGTGTGGTCAGAGTTGTCTGCTTCTATTGTATAATCATTACTGGGAGGGTGATATATAGCGTTCTTATTAATTTAGAAACTACTAATAGTGTGCGCATGTTGGAGATGGCCTGACATATTGTTGGAGCTTAGTTTTGGCAGATTATATAGTAATACTATGCACTTTGTTCTATCTTTAAAAGGTGAATGTGGTGTAATTGGTGCTCATTGAACTTTTGGGTAGTGTAATATAAAGTAGTATATCCATGAGAGATAGTTGCTATTGCTTTTTTAGGCTTTGGTGTTTTTTGTTGTGTAGGTTTGTGTATGAATGTCAGTTCAATTTTGCTATTTCATGGCTAGTGGTTTGTGGGGGAATGCCTGCCAAGCTTGTTGTTGCTGTATGCAACAGCAGCGACTTTTTTAAAAAAAAAAATACATCAAGTGCTCCGATTGTTAAGAGAAAACCGGAGCACTTGATTCACAAGTGCTCCGATTTTCTCTTATCAACCGGAGCACTTGATGTATTATGAACATATAAAATTCACAAGTGCTCCGGTTTTTAAGACAACTGAAGCACTTGTAAAGTTAAGTGCTCCGGTTTTCAGCCGGAGCACTTGATAAATACTCAAGTGCTCGCATGGCGTCTGCTATGGGTCAAATACGGAGCACTTGATGTTTTTTCCACTAGTGCAGATGAGGAATTTTGTCTAATTACATCTCCTGATTCTGATTTTTATTATGGACTCTTTAAAGTCAGTTCCTACTATCAAAATTGAGGTTGCTCTATAAGTTGAGTCACAAACTCACCAAGAGATAGAAAACTCAGGTGCAATCCTCGTTGAAGAAGTCGAAGACGTCCCAGAAGTTGAAGACATTCAATCAAAATATGAATATGTTCAACAGGCGCCAGATTATGATCAACCCCAAGCTCTCATTAGTTTATAGAGTTAGGATGTATTTTTCTTATAAAATTTTATTATGTGTATAAACCAAGAAGAATGCTGTAAGGGGTTTACCCCTATTGTTGATCAAGTAATGAAAGATTTAGTTTTTAGAAAATACTAAGAGGATTTTCTTATAAATTCTAATGTGTATTGCTCAACTTTATACGAAACTGAATCCTTTGAAGAGGAGGATGAAAAAGTATGGGCGAAAAGTGAAGATATTAAACATGAGGTTCACGATCCACTAGAGGAAGTAATTTTAGGGGACAATGAAAATCCGCGTGTTACTTACATAAGCCAGCTCCTCACTAACCAAGAAAAACAGGAAATAATAGAAATTCTAAAAGAGTTTAAGGACTGTTTTACATGGGAGCATCATGAAATGCCTGACATTGATAGGTAAATAGTACAACATAAAGTACCTATCAAAGACGGATTTAAGCCTGTGGCACAAAGTCCTAGGAGACTGGCGCTTGAATTAACAAAGCCTTTACAAGAGGAGATAGATAAACTCCTCAAGGCAAAGTTCATAAGGCCTTGCCAATATGCTGACTGGATCTCCAATATAGTTCCAGTGGTTAAGAAAAATGGCAAAATACGAATCTGCATTGACTTTAAGGATCTAAATAGAGCTACACCTAAAGACCAATATCCTATGCCAGTAGCTGATCTGCTAATTGATGCAGCATCAAGATATGAATACATATCTTCTATGGATGGTTATGCAGGGTATCACTGGTTAAGGATTGCACATGAAGACTGTAACAAAACAGCCTTCAGATGATGTCCAAAGTCATTAGGTTTGTTTGAATATGTGGCCATGCCATTTGGATTAAAAAATGTTGGAGCCACATACCAACGAGCAATGGACGCAATCTTTAAGGACATGATTGGTAAAATCATGGAAGTTTATGTAGATGACATACTTGTGAAGTCAAATGACTTTTTAGGACATAAAGAGCATTTGATTAAGTCATTCACCAGAATGAGAGAATATCACCGAAAATGATTCCACTCAAATGCGCATTTGGAGTTAAAGCTATTAACTTTTTAGGATTCCTCATTCACAAGAATGGAATGGAAATTAAACAGAATAAGGCAAAGGCAGTATTGGCAGCCAAGCCACCTTCTAATAAAAAGGAATTGAAAAGATTCCTTGGACAAGTCAATTATGTTAGAAGATTCATGGCTAATTTAGCTGGAAAAACTAAAAAGTTTTCACCTCTGCAAAGATCAAAACATGAATCAGAATTCAAATGGGAAGAGGAGCATCAAAAGGCCTTTGGCCAAATCAAACATGATTTGGCAAGTCCTCCTGTATTGATTCCTCCAAGGCAAAATGGAAAACCATTAAAAGTGTATCTATCCGCCTGTGAAGATTTTATTGGTAGTCTCCTTACTCAAGAAAATGAAATGGGACATGAGCATGCCATATTCTACCTAAGCAGAATTATGCATGAATCATGATACAGAAAAAAGATATACCATGGTAGAGAAATGGTGTATGTGTTTATATGATGCATTAGTTAAACTCACACATTATTTCATGGCCTTTACAGTAGAAATAGTATCTCCAACAGATGTCATAAAATATATGATATCTCAACCTTCTATAAAAGGAAGGTTAAGCAAATGGAGTTTACATTTACTACAATTTGACCTAATATATGTGCCACAAAAGGCAGTAAAAGGTCAGGCTTTAGCTTATTTCTTAGCAACCCATCCTTGTTGTGACTCAGAAAATCATTGATGAAGATGTTCTTCCATGGACCTTATTCTTTGATGGGTCCAATAATAAAGAAACAGCAGGAGCTGGGATATATATTTTATCTCCTGGTAGGATCCCAACTAAGCTAGCAGTTACCCTTAAGGGTCCATGTACCAACAATGGAGCTGAATATGAAGCTTTATTAATTGGATTGGAAATGCTGCTAGAATTGGGAGCTAAGAGAGCAAGGGTATATGAAGACTCCTAGTTGGTCATTCACCAAATGAATGAAGAATTCAAGAGAATATCATCAGTATCACAGGACAGTGGAAAGAAAGCACAAAAGTTGTCTAAACAATTTAAGGAAATCACTTTCATACACATTCCCAGAGAAGAAAATAAAGTAGCAGATCAGTTGTCTCAAATAGCTTCTGCTAGGGAGGAGATACCTTCATAAAATGAAGATATCATTCTCTAGGAGAAAGTCCTAGAGTCTCTCAGGGAACCTGATAAGGAAGGATCAAAAAATATATTGGAAGTCTATAGAATTTCAATATTAAGAGAGGAAAAGAACTGGAGAGATGAAATTATCCAATATCTCCAGTATCGAACTGGGACAACAGTGCCAAATAGAATCAAAAAGGCAACAACTAAGTTCTATATACAATTTGGAGAACTACACAGAAAGGATCCAGAAGGATTACTTTTAAGATGTGTGGATGCTGGAGAAGCTCTAATCCTCATGCAGAAATTCACCAGAGGTTATGTGGAGCTCATCAAAACGGCCTAAAAATGAGATGGCTGCTACATGAGCATGACTTTTATTGGCCCACCATGAGAAAGGATTGTATAGATTATGCTAAAGGTTGCAAGAGATGTCAGAGATTTGGACCTATCAGTAGGGCCCCAGCCTCATAACTTAAATACATCCTTAAACCTTGGCCCTTCAGAGGATGGGCAGTAGATGCCATAAGGGAAATTAACCCTGCATCTTCTAAGAAACGTTCATACATTCTAGTGGTAACTGATTATTTCACTAAATGGGTAGAGGCTCAGGCTTTCAACAAGATCAATACCCAGGTTGTAATAAACTTCTTGGAAGAGAAAATCTTTACAAGATTTGGAATTCTAGAAACTATCACCTTTGATCAGGCCACAATATTTAGCAATCCTAACATACTGGATCACCTCAATCAGTTTGGGATCACCAAGTTGCATTCAACACCTTACTATGCTCAAGCAAATGGTCAGGCTGAAGCTACCAATAAGATCATAGTAAAAGGGATTTCAAAATTAATAGATGACAATCCAAGAAAATGGGATGAACTGCTGCTATATGCCCTATGGGCCTACAGGTTCTCTAAAAGGGAAGCAACAAGAGTTACTCCTTTTAACTTAGTTTATGGACACACTCTAGTGATCCCAGCTGAAATAAATATAAGATCATCAAGAGTAGCCAAACAAATGGGATTATCAGGAGATGATTATTCACAGGCGATGAACATTGAAATTATGGATGCTCTAGAGGCTAAGGAAGAAGCTTTAGCCAAAATGAGAATCTAGAAAGAAAAGATTGCTAGGGCCTACAACAAAAAGGAGTGCCTAAAGAATTCTAGGAGAATGATAAAGTATTGAAAATGTTTCTGCCAAAAGCAGCTTACAAAGATCCACAATTAGGGAAATGGTCACCTAAATGGTAAGGTCCCTTTATCATTCATAAGAAAATGTCTGGAAATGCATACGTATTAAAGGATATAGATGGCAACATAAAGGATAGAGCCTTGAACGGTAAATTTATAAAGAAATATCACCCATCCATATGGGAACAACATGATCCTTTGTTTCAACAAAAACATGTAGAATTGTTCCAAACAGCAAAGGAGAATTAAAATAACAACATAATAAAAATGTTATGTCCTAAACATTCCAACATTGTCTAACGGCTAAACTAAAGTTTTTAATGGCTGACCAAGCATTACAAAGTTTTTCCTTCTGGAGAATCAAGCCCTACTGTACAGCCATATCTTTAAACATCTCTTGCCTCAAATTGGCAAGTCTGGTTCGTCCTTGGTGCAGTTTTTTCTCTTCAGTATCAGTGGAGTTCTGAGTGAAGACTTATCATTGATAAGGTTGATTTCATCTTTATTTTTCTCAGTCAGGCAATTTTGTAGAGATTATCTTTCCTTAGAAAGAAGCTTTAGTTTATGATCAAAAGAACTCAAAGAATCTTGGATATGTTTACTGAAGTTTTGAATGATTTGGCTTGAGTTTCCAAAGAAATTTCCTCTTCCTGAAGCTTTTGAGCTGAGAACTTTGGAGATTGAACTCTTGTTTCAGCATTACATTGTTGAAGAAGAAGGGTCTCCTAGACATAATCAAGACAGGGTATCCAATACTCAAAACCTAGAGAGATTAAGGATTCCAAGATCTGTTTGAGTGTCTGTGCAGAAGCCTGATCATAAGGGTTATCTGTTAAGGTCAAACCATTCCCATATTTTGTCTTCCTGTCTCATGTGTTCAGAGTCTTCATGTCTCATGTGTTCAGAAGAGTGGTCACTATTAGCAGTGGCAGACTGATCCGCAGGCTGATCCTTCATAATCATAGCTGTTTGCAAATTAACTTCTTTCCCTCCATCAGACTCTTTCATCACACTTGCTTCTTGAGTGCTTCCTTCTGCATCATAAAGTAGATAAGCCGAGTTAGCAAGAGAGTGAAGTCTGGTATCATGAGGACATTGACTCATATAGAGGAAGTCTAAAATGAATTCACAAGGAAAGAAAGGCAAACCAGTCCCAGAAGTAGATTATGAAGTTGATGAAGAGCCTTTGAACATAGAGGTAGTCAAAAGGTCAGTATTACTCCTTAAAGGTGTCACTTATAAAGGAATAACATCTTTTGGGACTTCACTCCCAGCAATGGAAGACATTGCTTCGAAATTTGTTGAATCAGCATTTAGGCTTGGAACTTCAACATTTAAAGGACTTGGCTCCAAGGGGTCTTCATTAAACTGATGAAATGAGTCCTCATCAGGAGAATCCACGTGGAGATGATCAATCTCTTCCATCTAGGGGCGCAGTACTTCATTCCAAAGGGAAAGTAGTCACGTTCTCCAACTGGGGGCAGCATCGCTTGAAGAAATAAGTGGATGGTTGATAACAGATTCATCAACAAAGCCACCCTTTGAATTTAATTATGGGTCAACCACTTTGGAAGTAACTACTGAAGGATGGCTGGCAGAGCTAAGAGGTGATGACTTCTCAGAAGAATGATCACTAGGAGTATTAGGCTCAACGTCATCAACACCGGAAGGACCTATGATTAAATAATTAATATTCTAAACAAAAGAGTGAAACTTCTTATAAAAAGAGTAAAGATGGTGTTCATACCTGCTTTGACTCCTGGGAGTTTCTTTTTAGGAAAAATTTGAGATATTGGCTTGGCATCATCTTTATCAGAAGAGATTACAAACTGTTGTGCCTCAGAAGAAGCTTTCAACTTAAGGCGTTTCCTGCTGTAATGTCTTGAAGGTCTGGGAGCAAAGAAGCAATTGTAATATCTCTTTTTTGCAGCTCTCTTGAGAAGGTGAATTTGCTCCATTGGCCCGATGGATTGAGTGTCCTTGGAAGTAGAGAGACAATTGTAATATCTCTTTCTTGCAGCTCTCTTAAAAGGATCAATCTGCTCCAATGGCCCCATGGATTGGATGTCCTCCATAATCTGGACATCTCCATAGGAAGTCCACTGATCATAAGCTGCATCTTCATCATCGGAAGAAGCAGGAGGCTGAACCCTTTGGTCTATAGTGGCCCTATAGAGTTTGTCATATCTAGAATCTGTTTCCATGCCATCATGCACTCTTAGCTTTTTCTTACCGCTTTAGCTAAGAGGCAATAGAATGCACAAGGAAAATTTAGTAATGCTCATTCCTACTGAAAGTTTAAAAAAATAACGGAGGAAAGAAATTACTTACAGCCAAAGAAAAATTGATTCTCAAAGCGCGCCAAAGCCTCTGAACATGTTGATTTATCTGGGAATACATGATCCCACCATAAATGAAAACCTCGAACAACTTTGGTGATCCATTTCCAAGGAGAAATGGACATGAAAGTAAGGTTGAGAGTTTTACTTTGCAGGGCTCTACCCTCTTCAAAACGACCCCTTGAGGTCCAAGGATAATTACGGGTCAATAAATAAGGTATAGCTAGCGTTTGGACCAATATGAATTGTCTAGCTACCAACTGCGGATTGTAGGCTTCAAAGCCAAAATACTCAGGCTCAACAACTATTAAATCTCTAGACCTGAGAACACTACTGTAAAAGTTTCCACTCCCTAAGGAACTAGAGTGGATGTCAAGGGATTGTAGCCAAGTAGGCACTGCAAGATGGCGCCAAGCTTCATCCTCAATAGAAATACATTTTGCTTGGCAAAATGTTCCAGATACCAGGATTTAACTTAAAAATAAGAAGTACAAGAAAATCAAGCTTGGATGCCAAATTTCATCCGGAGAAACAAGATTAAAGCTAACCTCACCATAACAGCTACAATCATCAAGGCTAGAAAGAAATAGAAGGGGATCAAAAGAAAGATCTTCCTCCTCTGAACCCTTAGGAACTTCAAAGGCAGAAGGGGGAATGAGGACCATCAAATAAGGTAGATACATGTGGCCCCAACAAGTCAATAGGCGAGGGGTCCAAATCCCTTGTCAGTAGAGAATATGGGGGACTCAAAACCTTTAAAGGACTCTTAACTCCTAAAAAGACATCTATAAAGTTGTCCTAATAGAACATGAGCCAAAGCTATTTCTTCAGAAGTAGAGGAGATGTTAACAGCTAGAGATAGCCATAATGTTACCACTCCTCCAGCTCTAGACATCATTAATTTGGAAAAGGAAAAAGTAAGAAAAAGTACTTTCTCTTGAGAAGTAACTTCATCACCGGCGTCCTTACTAATGAAGAAATCAACAAATTTCTGAAAGCCACATTTACTGGATAAACATTGACTATAAAGCTGATTAAGTTCTTTTAACATGGTGAAAGATAGGAAGATCAATTCCATATTTACCTGTTGGAGATGTCCCAGTAATAAAGGTAATATCAGCTAAGGTTACAATCATTGGCCCCCACCGGAACAAGAAGTAGTTGATGGCAGGGTCCCAACAAGCCAATAATGCAGTGGACATTGCCCCATCAAAGGGAATGGTTTCATAAGAAGCTAGTCTCAAGAAGGGAAATATTTTGTTCTTGGACCACTTCTCATGAAAAGGTTTCATTCGCAGAAACCATGCTCTTGCATCCACCCCTGAAATCCAACCCTTAAAGGGTTTGATGGCTAAAGGATAATTCAAATTTGGGAGGGTTTTTGGGGAAAAGGGAAGTGTTCTAAGCTTATAATCCTCCAAGATAATGTGGTCCAAGAACGGGTAACGTTGTTGCTCTAAGACTATTAGGCGCTTTGGTTTTTGAATTTTGAAAGGAAAGCAGGGACCAATAGTGGCAATTCTATCATCTAAAGGAGTGTTAGGATCAGTATTCTTATTCACATACCAGAATAATTGAGATTTACAAGTCCTAAGGTTCACTCTAATGGCGTTGCATAATTGACGACCTGCTTCAGATTGCATGGCGTCACGTTTTTAGCAAGTGCTTCACAAATTTCATCTTCACGAACTCTTGCATTAGACATAGTGATGTGAAGTTTGGTAATGGTTGTGAATTCGTAAAGAAATGTAATAAAATTGTCTGAAAGATCTTAAATTTTCCTAAAATCCTTGAAAAAGGTATCAATGAGGAAGACAACTGAAATGAAACAATAAAAGAAGAAAACACGTGCATAACGCGTAGTATGTTTCATTTTTGGTCATGTTTCATTGGGCCATGCTAAAACCAAGTTTTAATAAATTAAAACGCAAGGCCCTGAAGTCATGTTAAAGAAGCCCATTCCAAAGGGTACGTGACTTAGAAGCCCATTCCAAAGAATGCATGACTTTTCATTTTCCAGGAGACGGTAAAAAATCTCTTTATAAAAAGGGGTAAGTGTGATAACAATGACACACTACTCATCTCTTGATCAACACCCCCAAACCTTTCATCTCCCAAATCCTTCTCAAAAAACCCTCTTCTCCAAAAATGGATGCTCCCCAACCTTTCGTAGAGTCTTGCATCACTGGGCTCCAGGAAGTCAACCCACAAGAGGTTGACCAGCCCTTCCTTCCTCCTCCAAAAATACTGGAGGAAAGAGAGGAAGAAGGAGAGGAAGAAGATGAAGAAGAGGAAGAAGATGAGGAGGATTCCACTCCATCATCAGAACCTAAGTCTGAAGATGATAATGATGATGATGATGATGGTGATGATGATGAACCCTCCGCCAAGAGGAGGAGGCTCTCAAAGTACCCTGAGGAGACCTCCAGCGGTGAAAGCGGTTCTGCCCCTTGTGGGGATGGTGATCATGAAGATGGCCTTCCTCCGGCGCCAGCCTCCGAAGAGGACTCGGACGGGGACAAACCGCCATCTCCAAAGGATATAGTAGAAATTTAGGACTAGAGTTTAGAATTCAGAAATTCTAAACAATAATTGTAAATTTTTATTCTAATATAAAAATTTCAATCCTAGGATGTCAAAATTTCTTATTTAATGAAATCTATTTTTTTTTTTTATCTTTTGTTCGAATTTCTGTTATTTTATCCCATATTTGCATTTTATTTTGTTCAATCAAAATTATTCAAATTAATATTTTATTTCAAAAATAAACTGTCAAATCAAATAATGCACACTCAACGGCCTAAATTAAAATGAAGAAAGATGGAGTGTCCCTTGGGATACTAAGCTTATTAAATTTTATTAATGAAGGAGAAAAAGTTACTTAAAAAGTAATAATTACCTTCCAAACTACACACGCCATTATTGGCAAATCCGAAAAAAATAACATGACACATTGAGGGGTTAATGGGCAAACCCATTTTACCCACTAGGGCCTTAACTTAAAATGGTTGAGGGTAGTTACAAATTATGTAACACGTTGCCTGGGCATCTAATGGCCTATTCCTCATGTATCCTAAAAAATAGGGACAATTATAATGGTTGTATTATAAATACATCATTCTAACTCTGAGGGTTTCTGCCCCTAACATTTTTGTTTTATCATCAAAACCCAAAAATCCTTGAATATGGCTAACCCACATACATATATCATGTCTTTTCCTGGGGAATATTAGAGACATCGGTTTAATATTGACATAATACAAGAGGATTAGGAAGAATTCATAAATGAGGAGCTGAAGAAGTGGCAGTCTAAGGTCATGAAACTTTTTGGAAGGGATATAAAGATCCAAGCTGGATATCCTAGGGAATAAGGGTCCAATGCTAGTATAATTGGAAGCAATGTGGATTTCTTGGCAATGACTCTTTGGCCAAAAATGGAAAAAGATGAGCTATTGAAGATAATAAGCGTCTGCAAAGCATGGGGAGAATGCATTGTCAAAAAGTACTTTCTCCCTGAACTCACGATGAAATACCACAAGTCCATAATCTGTGAAGGCAGTTTGGGCGTATTCAGCAGAAAGTATAGGGTAATCTAACTGGGAGAAGATAAGAGTTTCAAAAAAACTCATGCAATACAAGTGTACTTGCCTATTGTGGTATGAATGTTTGTTGGAAGGAAGCATCCCTATATTCCCTAGCGAAGACTACTCGAATGATGATGATCCTGACGTTGATGAAAACGAGGAGCCACAAATCATCATCAGTTTCGCCCATCTCCATGCTTGATATATCAAGCAATATTTAAATTTCTTAGTGATTCTGGTTATAGTGCATAGTTTAGAACTTGTCTAGGAAGCTATGTATCTATTAACTTAGTTGATCTTAGTCAGTGAATATCTCCTTAGAGATGTTCATGATTAGACGAGTTTATTTCATTATGAAACAATTTTTATTTTCTTATCCCTTTTTCAATGCATCTCCAAATTATAAAAGTTGCGGATATAAATAACATTGTTCATAAAATCAACAGTGGACTCAAGGGATTAATCTTAGGCACAAACGCCTAAAAGATATAATGTAAAGTTTTAGATTTATCAATAAATTGATCTATTCTATATAATCTTAAAAACAAATGACAATCAAAGAGAAATGAAGATTTCATTAAAAAAGTCAAACGTACTTAACCAATAACCGATCCTAGAAGTTATTAATAAAAAACCGTTGGACAGATTACTTGGTTATTTAAAGAAACATAGCCACAACATACTATCATAACATTTTCATTCCAAAACATAAAAATGGATAATGAAGCATATGCAAATTTGGTGGCTGAATTCGATGATGACTGCTTCAATCATCGTTACGTCTTTAATGGCATAGAAGAAGATAAGGGGTCTTTTATTATGCATGAAAGAACCAGATGGATGGAGAAGATGGCACATGTTTTTGAAGATGAACCTGTCGTTGAACTAGAAGACCTTGAATTAGTCGAATCAAGCGCTACAAAGGTTGGTTCTAATATGGATCTCTTATCCATCTACATTTGGCCTAAGTTGGAAGAAGAATCACAAGAGAAACTGCTAACAGTTTGCAAAAAGTAGGGAAAGGAGAACTCCACCACCTTCAACTTCCCAAGACCTCAAATAATAAACTAGATGTATGCAAAAACTCTAGTTCTTTCCAGTACCAAGTCCTCCCTCAAAGTGGTTAGGATGGAAGAGGGTCAAAACGAACATCAAGGGAGAATAATTCACTTTAAATGTTTGTGTGAATTATGGAAGCTGCTTACCGAAGAAAAATACTTCCCTTCCTCGATGTTCACTGCGCTGATTGATAGGAGATATGCTTGGGATGGCAGTCACCAAAGAAATCTTTTTGAAGCAAAGTTCAAGTACTCCATTGAAGATGGCTATTACTTCGGAGTTACCAAGAACAATGCAGGGTAAGAACTAGAAGTTAGAGAGTACAAGATGATGGTTAAGATATTGTGTAGAGAACATTTCAATATATTATCTCTAAATACAGTTCATTTTAATTAAAATGTTCTTAATGACTCTATCTCCAAGAAGATAAGTCATGGTATAAATGTAACAACGTTGCCTCAAATGGTAGTCTTGTCAATAATATATTTTCAATGATTAATTCGCTCTAGCACAAGTTTTTGATTCACCAAATTGAATTAATCATACGCCCATTTATTAATTGTTTTCCCTAAAAAATTGTTTTTAGTTTCCTAAGAAATTAAGCGGTTAGGAAATAATTATTAAACAGTTAAAGTGCCTAAGTCATTATATATGTGGTCTCGAAAAGATCTTAGAATTAAACCAAAATGGATTACACACATCTTCCCATGTTTCGTCAAACTACTCCAAAAGATATGCCATACCCATCAAAATGCTCGAATCACCACAAAGCATTAAGTATCATATCAGGAGATAAGAATGAGTTTACTAAGCATGAATCTACAAAATGGATCTCCTCTATTCAAAAAATACTTTGGAGACAATCATGTTATGCAACAGAACTCGGAGAATAAAAGAGAATCTAAGGCCTTCCAAATAGGGTCTAATCTAGATCTCGTAAAAGAATTGATATTTCCAAAACTTGAAAGGAATGATCAGGTGACGTCTCTTCTAGTTTGCAAATCATGGGGCAAAGTCATCACAGAAGAGATATGGAAACCTAACATTCCTTGGAGATATCTGAAAAAGCTATTTGTCAAAGGAACTAAAAAGAAGGTTAAAGTCTACAAAATGGTGGATGGATCATCATCAAGAATCTTAGTACAATACAAATGTGTATGTCAGATTTGGTATGATCTCATGACCTACGATGTAAACCCTTGTTGGTTATCACCAAATAACCTTGCAAGTGTGAATCTTAAAGAAACTTTCTGAATGGATTTAACAACAGCCAGCAAGAAAGGCGAAGGAATACATGAAAGGTTATTCTTCCCAACTACTTTTAGCCATCCAAAAAGAGCATTTATCCATCATCTTAGAACAATGGAAGAAGTCACATTTAGAATACTACTGGATGATATTGGCTATAACCATTAGGAGTCCCTTTCTGCTTATAATTTGTGTACTGCTGAGTGCATCACTTCACAAATCAGGGGGGCAATTTGTTACTACCATTTTCAAATGTGAAGTAACATTTATTATGATACATTTAATCAAACCTCAAAAGGTTGAATTTATGCTTTAACATGAGGGTCCAATATGAGTATAAAGTCCATTAAGCCAAGTCAACAGAAGTCAAAGTCAACAAAGTCCAGAGGAAGATTGTCAATATTGTCAAGAGGAAAAATTCAAAGGCAGCAAAATAATAAAAGACAATCAAAAGATGGTTCAACATGAAGACAAATGCATTCAGCGCCAGAAAAGGGTTAAGATTTGAATCAAGTATGATTCAAACATTTTCCCACCCTAGCATGCATGGAAGTTACATGTTGTGATTCTCTATAAATAGAGAAACTACCATCAAGAAAGAGACACGAACAATCCATCAAAACTGCATTTCTTAATTCTTTAGCATAGCTTAGCATCAACATAGCCCAACCCCCTTCTGGGGTTATAGCTATGTTCTTTAGATTTAGCTTTGGCATCCGAGCATGTTCTGGCGCCATTAGATAAGATCTCTAATTCTCCGATTGAAGCAAGGAACCATGGAGGTAACAACCTTTGTGTTTCCCCTTTAGTTTGAAATTAATTTGTTGTAGTTTGATCATTAATTAAATTGCAACAAAGTACGTTACCAAGGTTTTATCTAATTAAAACCAGTATCCCCCAGGGACTAAGTCTCCCAAGGCATTCAATACTAAACTATTGGGTGTCCGTTGACTTGTTTGCAAGGTCAACGAACTGATTTTGCACCAACTAGTTTTTTGGTGACCACAGTGGGAGAAAAAGATTCATAATCAAATTGTGAAATTTCTTCTTCGTACTTTTAAAAATTAACTGTAGAAAATGATTATTGTTGTTTATACAAAAATGTCGGAAACACGTTTTAAGAAGAATAAAGAAGTTGCTCAGGGTTAATCTAATTTCTGCAACATGGAAACTAGTTCTTCTGTCCCTCTAGAGACAAGGGTGCATGGTAGCAATGGTGAACCAATTCACCATAGTCATGAAGAGTCAATTGGAGAAACACCACCAAGGGATGGCTCATCTCCTAGTAGTACTGGTCGTGGACTTATACACCAAATGTATGGAAAATTCACGGAGGTAGTAAAGAATTTACTATTAGAAGCTAGAAGAGTCAGAGACAACAATTTTACTGTAACTACAGAACTCTAGCCCAAGAGTTTGCCAGAGTCTTCACTGATATCACTACAACAAATCATCACTTGCGCCACGAATTATGTCACGGGAATTCTAAATTCGTGGCATATTTCTATCTAGCCACGGGAAAAATAAAATTGACTACAAAGTGAAAATCAAAAGGAAATTTTATGCCACGGGTAAAAAATATCGTGGCAAACATACACTTGTGCCACTAATAACGTTTTTTTCGTGGCAAATTAATGCTTTTGCCACGACAATCGCCACGATAGCCAAATGCCCCTGACAAAAAATTTTATTCACCAAATACCCCTACTGGTTTTCAAAATTCACCAGATACCCCTGACCTTTAAAAAAATTCACCAGATACCCCTAACCTTTAAAAAAAATACCTAAAATGCCCTTTTGGCTAACGGACGTTAGTGCTCCGTTAACTAATTAACTGATTAACCCTAAAAAACTCTAATTAACCCCGAAAACCTAATTAATCCTAAAAACTATAATTAACCCTAAAAACCTAAGTAACCCTAACCCAACCCAGTCTCCCTAACCCCCGGCCCCCACACCCTCCCCCACGCAGCCTCCCCCCCCCACAAGACCCCCTCCCCCACGCATCCCCCACGCAGCTCCCCGCGCCTCTACCTCCTCCCTCACTCGCCAGGCACACTCTCCCTCCCTCCTCCCTCACTCCCGCATTTTCAAAACCACCATTGCCGAAAAAACCTCAATTGTTGAAGATCCGAAACATTGTGACCGAGTTCGAAGGGATGGGGGCTCGGGATTCGCGATTTTGCGGCGGGGAGGGGGAGGGGGAGCAACGAGTTCGAAGGGGTGGGGGGGAGCAACGAGTTCGAAGGGGTGGGGGAGCAACGAGTTCGAAGTGGTGGGGGGAGGGGGGTTTCGGGCTGGGGTGGTGGGGAGGAGGAGGCGCGGTTGGGGGAGGGGGGAGAGGGAAGGGGGGCTCGTGGGGTCGGGGTTGTTGGTGGGGGGGTGGGGCTGGGGGCTAGTGTGGGTTGGGGTTGGTGGGGTTAGGGTTGGGGTTGGGGTGGGGGTGGGTTAAGGAGAAAGTTAGGGCCGACTTAGGGCTAATTAGGTTTAGGGCAAACTTGTAGATAAACACTAACGGAGGACTAACGTCCATCAACAAAAGGGCATCTGGTGAATTTTTTTAAAGGTCAGGGGTATTTGGTTAATTTTGAAAAAAGTTGGGGTATTTGGTGAATAAAATTTTTTGTCAGGGGTATTTGGTGAAACAACCTTTAATTAAAAGTTTAATTATTGTTTGCTCTATTTATTGCTTTTCGCCTGAAATTAATTTTTTGTAGTTTGATCAGTAATTAAATTACAACATAGTACGTTAGCAAGGTTTTATCTAATTAGAACCTGGAACCCCCAGGGACTAAGTCTCCCAATGCATTCAATACTAAATTATTGGTTGTCCATTGACTTGTTTGCAAGGTCAACAAACTGATTTTGCACCAACAACACTAAAGTAATCCCTACACTATACATCATCCACACCTAGTACCACATACGGCAACATCAAAAAAATCAATATTTTTCAACTAATACTCGACCCATCACGCAAAATTTTAAGGCTCGTTCTAATTCAATTTTGCAAGATTCGTACAAATCAACGACCCTATACAGTGGTATAAAATCTGAGGGTCGATAATAAACTTTATTTTATTTCTTTATTTATTTTTATTATTTTCTTGAAGTTACTAACACTCTATTCACGATGTACATTGTTAACGTATTCCTGCGACGGTAAGTATTATATATTATATATTATATTAGCTCCATGCGATAACTTATTGTATTATTTTATTTATTTTTCATGAACATTATTTTTTATGTCTGATTATAATATATTTTTCACCTTGTATATTGATTTTAATCAAAACCTAAATCAATCTTCTAACGCTTAAATCAGATAATATGGACAATCTGCTAGGAACCCAGTAATTTGATTGCCAATGAACATAACACCAAAATAGTAGTCTTTTGTGTGTTTTATGAACCAACCTAGACTAATCGTTTTTAGGGTGTTTAAAAACATTATGTGATTATTCTTTTGCATAAAACTTGCTATGAATCGTGTTAAGTAAAGGCCAATAATGGGCAAACATGGTTCCTCACCGTGTTCGTACCCTCACCCTCGAACTCAATTTTTGGTTCATGACCATCAATGAAGTTATGACAGGGAAATCTACATTGGATAAGTCCCTAATTTGTCCCTATGGTTTCCCAAATATCCAATTAGATTTATGAGTCTTCATCTAAAGACTTATTGGCGACTTCAAAAACGTATTTAATAAAACCTTAACAATGGAGTAGTCAAATACATGCTCACACCGCGTAGGCGAAATAAAATCACGCCTAGAATAGGGTTGTTATATAATTAAGTGAGGTTTCTTGTACGAAGAAATGGAGTAACTTCTGTGAATAATCGGGGTTACTCATCATATGATTAAATAGGGTTGTCATATGATTAAGTGAAGTTACTTGTATGAAGAAATGGAGTTAATTTTGTGAGCAATTGGAGATACTCGCTCGTAACATTAAATAGAGTCGTCGTTTGATTAAGTGAGGTTACTTGTATGAAGAAATGGGGTTACTCGTATGAATAAATGAGGTTATTTTTGTAAACAGTTTTACTCGTATGATTAAATACCATTGTGTGATTAAATGAGGTTACTCTTATGAACAAATATGGTTACTCGTATTGATAAATGAGAGTTACTTTTGTAAACAATTGGGGTAACTATTATAAATAAATGGGGTTATTACTAGTATGAATAACTGAGGCTACTCATAAGATTAAATTAGGTTACTCATATGATTAAAATAGGTTACTCATAGGATTAAAATAGGTTACTCCAAAAACCAAACGAGGTTACTGTAAAAATTAAATGGAGTTACTCATATAATATTTGAAGGTTATGCGTACAATAGAAGTGGTTACTCTTACAAATAAAATGGGGTCAATTATGTAAACAAAATGGGGTTACTCATATGATTACTCCTTATGAATGAATGAGGCTACTCTTATTAATAAATGGGGTTACTCCTTATGAATGAATGAGGCTACTCGTATTAATAAATGGGGGTTACTTGTGTCAATAATTGGGGTTACTGGTATGAATAAATGAGGTTACTTATAAGGTTAAACTAGGTTACTCATATGATTAAAATAGGTTACTGATAAGATTAAACTAGGTTATTCATATAATTAAAAGATGTTACTCATAGGATTAAACAAGGTCACTCCAAAAAATAATTGGGATTATTCATATAATATTTTAGGTTACGCATAACAATATAATTAAAGGGGTTACTCGTATAAGTTATAATCAAAATGTGGTTACTCATAGACAAACGACATTACTTATATGACTAAACGAGGTTACTCGTATGATTTAAATGATTTAAACAAGATTACTCATATAATATTTTTAAAGTTACTCTTATAAAAAAATGGGTTTAGCTTTTATTACAAAAGAGGATACTAATCAACTTACTCCTATGAACGAATGAAGTTACTCGTATGAATAAATACAGTTACTTTTTTGTGAACAATTGGGATTAAAATAAGGTTACTCGTATAAATAAATGAAGTTACTAGTATGAATGAACAAAGTTACTCAGACTAGTGGAAAAAACCTTAAATATCACAAGAAAACTTATGCGGTTTTAGAAAACCGGATCCGTTGTAAGTAAATTGATACGTTTTTTTAAAAATCGGATCAGTTAATGTTGGATTTTGGAGCGAAAATGAGAAAATTAAACTGATCCAGTCCATATGAGGAACCAGACTAGCTGGGCTTCAAAATCTATTTAAAAAACGCGGCCCGTCCTCATTCGGTCATTCCTCTAAACCCTAACTCTCATTCTCCTCTTTTCTTTCATTCCTTTAGTCATTATTCTTCCAAACCCTCCCAAGAAACCCTAATTCTCATCCTCTCTCTCATCGTCTCCTCCTCCTTAATCCCTCTTCTGAAACACCTAATAATTTCACTTGCATCCTCTGATCTGCAACTCATAAAAACCAACTCACCGATGTCGCCGCTACTAAATCTCAAGGCCCGCGCCTCATTCTATTCGGTGGAAGCCATCAAGAATTTGAAGAGAACCTAGTTCATATATCGGTTTTCAATGAGCTCTGATGCCGTCAAATTCCATGGTTTGTAGATGTCGTCAATGAGGACAACATCATGGTTGCCAAGATCTTCAGCTCAAATCCGACCATGCGTTTCGTCGCATCTTGGAAATCTAAATTTCTTTATTATATTTTCATTCTTCAAGATCTGTTCCAGATCTAATTTCTGTAAAAAAATTTGAATTTTAGATCAAGATTTAGTTTAATTTCATTTTTTAATTTAGATGCCATTTCCTTTTTTTAGGTCTTAGGGTTGTAAATTTGTTTTTGATTTATCGTTGTCATTTTTTATCTAATTGTTTTAGTTTATATATAATTTTCTGAGATTGTATAATGTTTGTAATTCGGTATTATATTGTTTTGAACTTTATTGTTCATAATTTTGGAATGTTTGTAATTTTATTGTCTGAGATTTGTATTAATTTTTCGTTTGAAATTTGGAGTTGAAATTGAGTTGTGGAGTTTCATGACTTTCACGAGCAGTTTTTTTAAAATTAAAGAGGGTAACTGATCCGGTTTTGTTCATAAACCAGCTCAGTTAATAGTTAACCTATCCGGTCATAAATCGGATCAGTAAAATTTCGCTATTCTCAGCGACGCCACCCGCTCTGGTCCATTTACAGATTAATAAGGTCCATTATGACCGGATCATAAGACCTTTTTTCCACTAGTGTCATAAGATTATATGAGGTCACTCATAAGATTAAACGAGATTATTCATTAGATTAAACTCCAATAATTCGATTTGACATAAACCATGACTGTTTTCCAATGAACAACCCATCTTGTCCTGCAACCGGATATCGGGCCCAACCAACCACAAAAAGGTGTCCTACAACAAGCACTACCACAGTTCGCCTGATCATATGGCTCGTACTCTGCCCCCGAAATTCAAGTGGGGTGATTGGTTTGTTCATATTCTAACCCTATTACTCCAAACTACACTTTTTGAAGACATATTAAACTCTTGCTTAGAGATAGCTGCTGCAACAGGTTTATCATTCTCCTTAATTTCAAGTATTTCAACATCGTCATCACCACCACCACCATGTTTATCATCATCACCAGGGTCGGCCCTGAACAAGTCTAAAATGAGAATCATGACAGGGCCTTTAGAGGGGCCTCAAGTTTAAAAAAAATTAAATAAGTAAGCCCAAGGCCCAGCTAAAAGTAAGGCACTAGTATAGCCACTGCTCACGCGCATACCAGCAAAAGTAAGGCCTCAAGTTTTAATCCTTGATTTTCTCCTTACCCGCTGGATCTTTCATCTTCATCTTCATCTTCATTCTTCATTCTTCATATCTTCTTTCTCTCTCCTTACCTGAAATCCAGGCTACCCCTATCCAACCCCAAAAACTCACTTCTTTTTCTCTTTGCTCTTACACGCTGACGCTGCAAATGAAGCTAGTCTACCTACTGCTACTGAAAATTGTTAATACAATTTAATTTCTCCTTACTAGAATAGATTGACTACAAATGTTTGAAGTTGCTTTTTGCTACCTACTCGTCAACCGGATAGAGTTTTTCTTCCATAAATTAAATTGTTTTGGTGAATTTTTGGCTTTTGGTGTTGTAGATGGAGGGGAAATATGATGAGTATTGTCAAACAATGGAAGAATTAATATCATCATTTGAAGTAATAGCAGGAGAAAGTGCAGCAAAATGTTACACTGCATTAGCCTTGCAAGCAATGTCTAGGCATTTTTGTAGCCTAAGAGATGCCATAGTAACCCAAAATAAGGTTTCTAGGAAAAAATTATCACCTGAGTTACCTAAAATTTGCAGTGGGTTATCCAATTTTAAGTTTATTTGATCACGAGTCCAGGAATAGCAATAGCAGAATGTCCAAGGAGCTCATCTACAAGCATGGCGGCCCATTCAAGGCAGGGGCGGATTTACTATGGGTTCACTGGGTTCCCGTGAACCCAGTGATTTTTGGAAAAAAATTGCGCAGTTTTTTTTTAAATTAAAAATTATTTAGATATTAGATATTAGATATATACTATATGCGTGCAAATTAGAACATGAAAAAATCAAGTGTTGTAGTGGTTTTGTATCTCCACTGGTGCGCGCGGGATGATGTTGAAGGTCTGAGGTTTGAATCCACAATCCAGCGAACACCCTTTTATTTTTTTTCCTTTTCTTTTCTTTTATCTAAACTTTAAACATTAACTAAGCCCACTCTCATTTCTCCCTCAACAACTGAACAAAACACAGCCGACATTTTTCCCCCAAAGGCCAAAACCCTAACTCCCTAGGCCTTCAGCAACGAAGAACTGTGAACTGACCACCATCTTCCCCACCGCGACGGCGCACCAGCGACATTTCCGGCGACCGCATCAGCGCATCTAGCCAACTGTTTGAACGGTAAAGCCTAATTCTTCAATTTTAAATATGAATTTCACTATTTCCGATTTTAGTCTTTTAGACATTAGATGGTTAGAATATGGAATTGTAATTATGTAATTTTGTTAATCATTTAAATGTTGAATACTTGAATGAATGAATGTGGAATTATGGATTGTGGAGTTCTTACGACTGATTTAGTTTGTCAATGGGAAAATACATGTGTTGATTAATATTTGTTGGGTGTTTTTGGTATAATATTCTATGAATATTGAAGAGGATTAAAGTTACTGATATCCATTGTTTAATTAGTCAAGCTTTGAATATTGTTGAGCAAAAGTACCCACAATAAGAATTGAAGAACTTATGAAAACTTAATAAAAATCGTAAGAAAAAAAACATAAGATTTGTGAGACAACTAACCTGACCCAACAAAAATGTCAGCAATAAATGGAATTGGGATTTGGGCAGTTTGATTAGTAAAAGCTTTGAGAACAATATAATAGAGGGAGTGTTACGAACGAGAAGCATAATAGAGTTGTTAAATTACTTAGACTCACTGACTCAGAGTTGAATTTGTTGCTTTATGAATTTGTTGCTTTATTGATGTAATGTAATGAATTAACATTCTATTTAGCTATTGTCGTTTGATATTTGAATTAATGTATTGAACTTTGACTGAATAGATGTTTTTTTTTTACCGGCTCCGAACCCATAGGGTTGGAATCCTGAATACGCCACTAATTCAAGGTCTCCCAAAGACAATTGTCCGTGCCTTTGAATTTTTTATATAGAGGCCTCATTTTCAACTTTGTGCACAGGGCCTCCATATTGTTCGGACCGGGGCTGATCATCACCTAGGATTAGAGAACAATAAATTATAAGTTATGCCTTATTTAACATAGCAAAAACACAATCAGAACATAACATAGGAAAATTACATGTTAAAATTACATTAGGTTACTAAACTTCAAAGTTAGGGTTACTGAATCATAACCTAGCGTTACACTTACATAACAATCAGATACAAATTCAGCTTACAAATTACATAATTAATTACAAATTAACCTTTAAAAATACTAAAGAAATCATAAAACCGTTTTTTTCACCTCCACCGTTCCTCAGATATCTTCCAACGTTTCACACTTCACTCCTCAAATTCCTCCATTTTTTTTATTCCAACACTCAAATTCTCTCTCCTTAAATTCTACGGCAACAATAATGGCGAAAGTGCTCGAAAACCTAGCATTATCTATAGACCTAGAATAACCGCCAAAGGTAATCACCGGCAGAAGCTCCTGCTACTCCCATACGACGTCATATTAGGTCTAAGATAGCCGGTGACTCGGTGAGAGAGAAAGAGTTTCAGTTATAGGGGGAGGTTTCAGAGAGTAGCAGTTGGAATTAAGTGACGAGAAACTTAGAGGAAAAAAGGATGGGCTTTATAATATATGGGCCTTCCATACCTATAAACATAAGTGTGGCAGTCCACATATAAGATTTTGTGCTATCTCAAACGATTAATTTTTTGCTATTTCTGACAAAACACGGCTAAAATCAGTGTAACTAATGCACAATTTTCCTCAATATTTTCTTTTAAAGCTGTTATATATTGCATTTTCACAATAATTTTGTTGTAAAGAACTTTTTTTCATCGGTCTCATTATAAAGATAATTGCATTTAATTACAAAGAGGATAGTAACATGAAGATAACGTATTTATTACATTTGAAATATTAGTTTTGTTTGGTATACATGAAATTATGTAGGCAATAGAAATTCCCATTTTTTTCTGATTTGGGTAGTAGTTTGGTTGACAAGAAGTGGGAAAAATAGGGGCAATAAAAATTCCTTCGGAAATTAAAATTCCGAAAAACATGGGAATTTATTCACCCATCCCCTGGACATTTTAAGTGGTTGTTTGGTATACAAGAAATTATGTAGGCAATAAAACTCCCATGATTTTTTTTTGGTAAGTAAGTGTATTAAAGAATGAGCAACAGTACAACCTAAGTCTAGAAAGGACAGCACAACAACCTTGGAAAAGAACCAGAGCAACCACCCACAACTAACAAGCACTAATACAGTCCAGACCACCAAGTTATATCTACATCTCCCATCTTCATAGGCAATCTAGACTCATTTCTTTTCTTTACAATATACTGTATTTCTCTAGTTACATAATCAACAATGTGTATATGCATATTCCACAAGGCATTATTTCTTTCCTGCCAGATCTTGTGTGCTAGAGCCATAATGCATGCTCTGATAATCTGCTTCTTGAACTTACTACCATTGCATCTTGTCTTAGTCCAAGCCAAGAAATGAGCAAGGTTGTTTGATGCTGTAGGAATACCTAACCAGCCTTTAACTTCCTTCAAGAATTGCTTGCGGAAATTACATCTAAAAGAATAAATGCTCATGATCTTCTCTACCATTTCCACATATTATACATTGATCAGTAGAGCATATACCCAAGTCATACAATCTGCTCTTGGTTTGCAGCCTGCATTTCATAGCAACCCAACCAATAAAGCTGTGTTTTGGTGTGTTGTGATGATCCCACACATCCTGACACCAGGCTAGTTATGTTTCTGCCCAGAATTATGTAAGTGTTGATACAAATTGGTTGTGCTAAACTGGGGAACTTGTAATCAAGCAGCACCACAGACATTAGATATGTCTTGCTTCACCTTGCATATGAATTTCATAACCCAGCTTGCTGATTTTGGAGCTCTAAAATGACTCCAGTTTCGATCTTTAATATACATCACATGAACCCATTTCACCCATAGGTTATCCGCCTTCATAGCTATACTCCAACCTTGCTTCCCCACCATGGCTTTGTTCCAGTGAACTAAAGATCTAAACCCCAAACCAACATAACACCCCGTAATTTTCACTCTTTATTTTTGGCGTTTGTTTACATTAAAATGATATTTTCCGTAAAAATAAAATAATTTATTATTAAAACTATTTTGAACATGTATAATTATTTAGTTGTTGCATTGTTGCATTACGTGGTTGTATTTATTAATTTAAAGTGTATATATTTATTTAGGAATTTTATTTGTTATTATTATTAATGTGCGTATTTGTTTTATAATATAGTTAGTAATTTTTATTTTATAAATTTAAGTAGCGTGTGATTTTATCTTAAGCGTTAAATATATTTTATGGACCGGCCTATGTAACGAATTCGCAAGCCCATTTGTTCTATCACAATGTACGAAAATTAGGAGGGTGTTGGCTTGAGTGAGCATCTTCCATTCACCTTTGAAACCACCAAAATATGAAGACCAACCCCCCTCCCCATTCATCACCCATCAATTTCCAACATTAACCCCCATTATAATCTCTATTTAAATCATTGCTTAATGAGGTTATTAATCAGGTTTTTGCTGCATTCTAACCCCCATTTTCGCCTAACCCTTAGAGAGGAAGAGAAAGAGTTCTTCTCTCTTCTCGGATTTTCGTCCAATTTTGCACACCTAACTTGTTTGCATCATATCTCCTTCGTCTCTTATCGGAATTAGACGTGTGAGTAGTCAAAATTCATCTACTTGGAAAGATCTTGCTCTTCGTATAATTTTTTTTTTGAAGAAAGTGAAAGACGCATATGCAGCTTCCATTTTAAACAGACGACTCATCCGGTTTTCTTGGAGTTTTCGGGAGCAATGTTATTCTCTTATTTCTTTGCAATTCTAGTATTATTTTCCACCTAAAATCAAGGTAACTAGCATATCTTCTAGCACGTCAGGATTAGAGTAGTCATTTTGGTATATATTGTTAAGATTTACGTTAGTAGGCTTGAAATCATGTTATTAGGCTTAGGAATATGTTAGGGTGCTATTAGAATGGTTCTTGTTATTTTTATTCATGTTAGTGTCATGTTAGGATTGTATAAATGTTATTCTTCATGCCTAATGATACGCTTGCGATGTTTTATGTATTATTATCGTGAAAGTATTAGGAATTTGTGAAAAATTTGTAGCATGATGTTAGGGTTATGTTTAAGCATGTTTGTTGAATGTTGTTTAAGGTTGGGTGTGGTTTTGGATGAATTCTTGTGGTTTAAGTAATCTGGAAGTTTATTTATTTTGGCCTATGATTCATGTATTTGTGATTAATCATGTTAGAATAGTTATTTTATGTTGAATTATCATGTTTGGGGGCTATGTAATTTATGTTTTATGTGAATCCTCATGTTAAACAAGTTAATTTCTATTGTATAATGATATATTGGCTTGGTTATGTTTCGTTTTGATGTATGAGTATATGTGGTGAAAATTTTGTTGAAATAGCATATCTACTGCTGTGCATGAGAAAAAGAAACATATGGCCTTCTGCGGCCAGCGACATATTTCACGACCCGCGACCAGTTTGGACAGTGTATGTTCAAAGTGTCATATCTCACTCGTTTTACATCGGAATTGAGCTTATGACCATTATTTAGAAAGCTATTGAGATAGTCTTTAACATGCAACTGGAATCTCATAAAAATATTGTGTATGATAAAAGTCATATCTATTTGAAATTGCTGCTTATGTTTAAAATCATTTCCAAAGGCGTAATTAGTTGTGTTGATGCATGTTAAGACTTGTTTTGAGGTGAAAACTTGATATGGAGCTTTTTGAGAATTGTTGCATGTTTTATTTATTTATTTTATTATGATTATTATTTTATTTATAATTACTACTACTTTGGGAAGAAAAAATATTGTTGAATTGAGACTTGTGGATTGCGATCATAATCTCTGCTGATTTTAGATGTAAGGCCTTAAGAGCAACCTTATTAATTTCATTTGAGGGTCAATTGATGAATAAATTATTGTATTTATTTGTGGAACTATTTTATTGAGATTAAGATATCCGGTGGGATAGATGTAGTCCCCGATGAAGAACATGCCAACCACCTAGGTTGCGATTTAAGGGTATTACCTGGGTTAATTGTTGTCGTCCGAGAGGTTGGGAAGTACTGAGCTGGGTACTATCCTGCATTGGTAGTTTGGTTAATCTTAGACACAGATAGTATGGAACATAAGCCCATAGGCTGTCTGGAGATTTCGATCTGACAAACCTTAGGAAGTGGGTTGTGATTCACTGGCGTTCTGCTCTTTCTCAAAATCTATTACATTATTTTGTTTAATTATTTTGGAGGCTTATGCTATGGATCTTGTATGACTATCTTAAGTTCATTATTGTTGATTTACTTATTGTTATTAGAAGCATGTTGTTGTGTAGTAACATTTATTTTAACTTTACTTAAAATTGCTATTTGGATCCTATATTGGGTTGGGAGAGCTGTTAGTTACTCCCCACTGATTGTGGATATTTGTTGTATATTTTGCAGGTTTTGTTGATGGGGATTTTCTTGATTTTGGGCTCGGGTTGAGATGCGAGAAATAATCTATTAGGTGTTTTAGTTCTAGACTTCTTTTTAGTTTGAGATAGTTTTCTCATTTCGATATTAATCTAAGTAATTAATTTATCTATAGTATTTATTTAAGTTTATTTTTATCACTTAGTTATTTAAACACTATTCTTGTAGTAGTGACATTCCCAGAAGACGATGTTTCCGCCATCGTCCTATTAAATATATTAATTCTTTTTTCTTTTCCGCTTTTGAATTTCAAGGATGTTACAGTTACTCTTGGGCATACACACCTCATCCCAGCTAACATAACCAGGTTTAGAAGAGTTGCAAATACTAGTCTATAAGAAAGACCTGCATATTGCATTTACCTATTTGATAATCTTCTTTCGCAATAGGAAGATTTGAGACTAATACACACAAATTCTCAGGAGCACTGAGTTGAATAAATGCCTTCTGCCAGCAAAGGAAATGTTTCTTGTGCTCCATATTCTAATCCTACAAACCATCTTCTCCACTAATTGTTCACAATCAGCTGCAGATAATTTTCTAGTACTTATAGGAACTCCCAAGTACCTGAATGGTAGATCTCCTTTTTTAAAACCTAAGCAATCAGCTACTCTTTGTATTTCCTGAGTACTCATTCCACAACCATAGACAGCAGACATAGCAGGACTTGCTACCAACCCAGTAGAGGCAGAAAACAACTTTAAGCCTTGAAGCATCATAAGCACTAAGGGAAAATCACCTTTGCAAAACAAAATTAAATCGTCAGCAAAGCAAAGATGATTCAGGCCCAAAGTTCTGCATCTTGGATGGAGCATGAACTGAGGTTGCTTCCCAACATAAATGATAAGTGCATATAATTTTTTATATTTTTAGCCTCTAAAATGAGTCTTATAGTTGTCTTCTATGTGTTATTTTATATTTTTTATTGACTTTTATTAGTATTAGGTTATATATGGTCTTATTATATTTTGTTGAATATTTAGCTTAAATAGTGTGTTATTTTTATAGGTTATTCATAAGTTCACTTTGGTAAAGGAAGACAACAAGACTAAAAGAAAGAAGCAAAGAAAAGAAAAAAAAAAGAAGCACTAGCTCACGTGGCCTTGTAAGGTTAAAGCTAATCTATCTTTTCATTCCTCCTTCCCCTATGTATACTGAGCAAACAAAAGAAATAGGAAGTTGTTCCTACTTTCCTAATTCCTCGCAAGAAACAGCAAGGGGGGACTCGTTTCCTAATCTCCAAGATACGAAGGAAGGCACACGTAATAAGGGAATTATGGAGCAAATCAGATATCACATCTTTTTTCTCTACAAGTAATTTCCAAAAATTTGATAATTGGGATTTCTCACTTGGGTATATAAATCCCTATTTTTACCACAAGAACACAAACAAGTGGAGCGACATAAATTTAGAGTTGTGAGAGCAAGGTATAGTAATACAAGGAGATACGAGGCTACGAGATTAAGCAGTATTGCAGGAGAGTGGTCAACATTGGTGGAGAATCAAGTGCAACAACTGCCTTGGGTTAATCCGAATTTCATAAGTTTCTCTCTACTTGATTCCTTAATTATCTAGTTCTCGAGGTTGAACTTGATTTTTATACTTGTTAATTAGATATAATTTTGGTTTCTAAATTCTGATTTTGGTCTAAGTGTTTGAACGCTAAGTTTATTCATATTTTTATATCAAGTATGGTATTTATTCAGTTCATATGATCGTTGCTAGAATTAAATGTTTAATACTTATGCTTGTGATAGTGCACAATTACATGTATACAGTAATTAAGCTATGTTAGATTTCTATTAGGCGTCGCGTTTAATGGTTATTTAGAGTTAACGACTTAATATTATTAGTGTGAGCGGCTCATGGTAATTTTCTTGAGTATATGAATTGATCTGATAAAGGAATTTTATTGGGGTTGGTAGTATTTTAGCAAGATTCTAAGTTTTAGTAAGCTTAATAACGAATTAACCGCGGCGATAATTTGACAACCTAGATATTGAACTTATTATTGAACTAGACCAAATGACTGGGAATAAGAAACTAATTAGTTGTGTCTAATTTGTCCATGATCGAACCTAAGTTATGTTGGTTGCTTGTGTTGTCATTTATGAATAGTAGAATAGTATTTTTTTTATCTCTAAACTTATTTATATTAGTTACTCTAGTATGATTTCAACTCCCCCCCTCTTTCTATGTTCATATTAATAAATAATGTTTATATTAGTGTTTATATTCTATATGTGTATAATCCTTTATTTATGTTTTAGTTAAACTTTGAGAGTTGAGAATTTTAATAATCTTCTTGTTGGATCGACCCTTTCTTTCCCTTTTACTAGTTAATATTTTTGAAGGACTAAGATAGGTTTTATAATTTATTAATTTGTGTACGGTAAATAACACGTATCAATAAACCATTATCCTAGTGAAATATTCCATGCAAAGGACAAAGAGCAAAGGTGACATGGGGTCTCCTTGCCTTAATCCTCTTTTAGACTTAAAAAAAAACCAGTTGATGCTCCATTAAGCATAAGAGGAAATGTTGGACTTGTAACACAAATCATCAACAGCTTTACAAACCTTGGAGGGAAATTCAGCATTTGCATCATATCTTCTAAAAATTCCCAACACATTGTGTCAAAGGCTTTATGGATATCTATCTTCATTAAGCATCCTTGTTGCTTCTGACTCCCCTTATACATCTTGACAATATCTTGGCAGAGCAAGATATTATGAAGGATACTTCTGCCAGAGATAAAAGCACCTTGAGTAGCTGACAGAATGGAAGGCAACACCATCCTCAATTTTTCACACAAGAGCTTGGTTATGCATTTATAGATAACTGAACAGCAAGCAATGGGTCTATAGTCACTAACATGTGTAGGACTCTTCACTTTAGGTATCAAAGTAACAGAAGTGATATTGATACTTTTAAGCAGTTTCCCTGTTTGGAAAAAATCAAGAACAGATGCAGCTATGTCTTCTCCTATGATGTTCCATGTCTACTTGTTAAAGCCATCCAATCCTTGTGCTTTGTCATTAGGAATAGACAAAAGCACTCTTTTAACATCAGAGCTAGTAAAATTGCAATCTAACAATATGTTGATCCGCATTAAGCTTTGGCCCTTCCTCAATCACCTGTCTCTTGACACTACATCTTTGCACCAATTCCTTCCCCAACAGCTCCTTATAGAAGTTCACAAAGGCGTCTGAAATCATATCTTATGTGTTCACCCATTGCCCTTGCCCATTTTGTATGGAATGAATCTTATTTGTGATTCTCCTGTCTTTAATTGACTGATGGAATAACTTGATGTTATCATCTCCCTTGTCAATCCACCGCACTTTGGATTTTTACTACAAAAAATGATATATCTCTCTTGAGCTTCCCTATAAGTAACAACAGCTTCTTTATCCTGCTTACTATATGCACTATTATGAGGTTGATCATGCATCAACTGTTTGTAACTCAAGCATCTTTTGGTAAGCAATAGTGGCCCAGACTTGCACATCTGAGAAGCCATCCCTATTGAACTGCTTCAATTCATGCCTTTCAAACCCTTCAACTTATGGCAGACTTGATACATTTTACACCCTCTAACTTTGGAGCTTGCACCCACATAAACCTTGGAGCTTGCACCCACATATTAAAAAACCTAAAGAAGCATCTTAATTCATCAATATATCAAATGAAGCATAAATAGAAGCAGCAAAAAAAATAACTTAGTACCCGATATAAGCAAGCAATGTAGTATTGAGCTATCCATTTTTGTGTGAAAATAGTCCAGATGACAATCAAAGATATCTTAGCTAGGAAGATAAAGCATAATTCAAGTCTAACCCATATTAACCAACTAGTGTAGATATTCTATAAATGACACAAACACATATCATACAAAAATTCTGCTAACAACATGTTGTATACTTATGTTAACTATCAATTATTAGACTTAGTCCAAAAAGATCATAGCTCGCAAAACTTTGGCCAAGAAACAAGCAATGTATTCATTACTTTCTCCGTTTCGTTTTACTTACAACGATTTGACTTTTACACTATTCACCAGCTCTACCTAGTTTATCTTTGATGATTTATAGGTAAGGAAAAACATATTCATGTGAGATCTTGTTAGATTCATTTCAATGTATATTTTTCCGTATATCTTCTTTTCATAATTTTTAATTATCGGTAATTAAAGATATTAGTGGTTGAAATTGTGCATTGGCAAGCGTGAAAGTCATACGGTTGCAAGTAAAAAGAAACAGAGGAAGTATAACCCATCTTGCACATATGAAAAGCCTATCTCTAAGTAGAATGAGCAATATCTCATGAAGAACATCAAAAATCAGGGAAGATGAAGGTAAAAATGTTATTGGCAAACATTTGCTGTCTTTATTTAATGTCTGAATAAGGGCAAATAATCATGTGGAGATTGGAGAACTTGTGTAGATTTATCGAGTTCCGTGAGCATATGAATATATGGGGGCTGTGGCCTTGTGGGTGTTCAGGCTCAATGGGCAAGCTAAGGGCAAAATAAAGAGAGAAGGCAGAGTAGATTTATGGAGGGCGAAAACTAATTATCATCGAGATGATGCATGATGCATGGCAAAAGGTGTTACATGTTTTCGCTCATAAATCAAATGTTTAAATATGTATATGTAATAAAGTATTAATAAGTTTCATTGAGTATGTCACAATTGTTACATCAGGCATCAGTGGCGTGTCTAGGATTTCACCCACGTGGGTTCGGAATTAAAGAGACGTTAAACAAAAAAAAGTTCAATTTAAATTGCTTAAAAATAAAATACATCAATTCAAATTCGGAATTACAACCGATAAATATGAGAATAACTTCTTAAATTACAAGCGAAAAAAACTAAAAAATCATTCTACGAGTTTTCATATTTTGAAAGCATTCTAATACATCATCATCACTAACTCGAGAAAAAAGATCTCTCTCAAGAAAGGTGACAAAACTATCATTCAATAGTTGATCACCCATGCTATTACGTAACTTGTTCTTCACATAAGTCATTGAGGAAAAGCCTCTTTCCACACTTGCCGTCGCCACCGGAAGGATCAATATTAGTCTCACAAGCAAGTAAACTTGTTGATAAGAAGTATGCTTACCCGTTTCAACAAGCTTCATAGAAAGTTCATTAATATCTTTCAAGTTTTCAAACCTTGCATCTTTCCGCATATCATCATAAAAGAACTCAAGTTCATGTCGAAGCCTTATCATATCATTACTTGGAAACTCTTTTGGATAAAATTGGGCAAGTCTAACCAACTTTTGAGTATCAAATGCGGCAAATGAATTAACGGGATTCAAGCATGCCATACAAATAAGCAACTCCATATTTTCTTCATCAAACCTATTATTAAGCTCTTGAAGTTGCAAATCAATGACACTTGAAAACATTTCAACCCGAAAGCGATGCAAATTGGAAACTTCGGCAAAGAAGCGTTTCGATCTTCCCCGAGGAACATACAAATCATCCATATTAGGAACTTCAATATCATGTTTAGCACAAAAAGAAGTTACAATATTGCAAAAGTTATCCCATCCATGGTCCCTCAACTTTTGTAGTCTTTCTTTAGTCAAAGAAACGAATGACATAACATTAACAATATCTTGGTCTCCTCTTTGCAAAGCTTGACACAATTTATCGGTTTGCCCAAATATTTCCAACATCAAATGAATCATGAAAACAAACTCAAATGACTCAAAAGAAGACATAATAGCAATAGCTTTCACACGATCCTCCTTATAAATCTTATTTTCTCCAATTTTCACAAGAATCTTAATGATTGTAAAATACAATGAAGTGACGTTGTTGATGGTTTTATAGTGTGAACCCCAACGAGTATCACCGGGCCTTCCCAAACCAAGCTCTTGGTTTAACCCTTGCCCACTTTCAATTTCACCCATTTTTAATGCTTCTAGCACTTCTTGAGTTTGTATCTCTTGGATCATTTCCCTTCGCTTACAAGAAACTCCAATAACATTCAACAAGATACTAAGTTGCTCAAAAAGCCAAATACAATCACCATTTTCTTTGGCAACGGCAATAAGAGTTAATTGGAGTTGATGAGCAAAACAGTGTACATAATAAGCAGAACGAGTATCTTTCATTATCAAAGTTTTAAGCCCATTTATCTCCCCCCTCATATTACTCGCTCCATCATAACCTTGCCCTCGAACTCTAGACAAACTCAATGAATGATCCATAAGCAACTTCTCAATTGCATTCTTTAATGACAAAGCAGTGGTATCTTCAACATGCACAATTCCAAGAAACCGCTCACGTATCTTCCCTTTTTTATTTACATAACACAAGCAAAGGGCCAATTGTTCTTTTTGAGACACATCACTAGACTCATCAGCTAATATTCCAAAATAGTCATCCCTAATCTCATCTATAAGAAGTCCAGTAGTTTCTTTTGCACAACAGTTTATTAGTTCCTTTTGAATACTAGGAGCAATCATTTGATTATTCCCCGGAGCACTATCCAAGACAACTTTCTTAGCATCCTTATTATTTTCGGCAAGCCATGCAAGAAGTGCAAGAAAGTTTCCTTTATTACTTGACTCATCACTTTCATCATGTCCACGACATGCTAGACCTTGACTCAAAAGGAACCTTACACATTTTAATGAATAAGTCAAGTTGTAAAGGATATTCGCTTCTGTGGTGTAAGAGCTAAGAGACTCAATGATTGATGATTTAAGCTTTGTGAAAAAATTAAACTTCTCTTGAGCTTCATTATGAACACTTTTTATACCACCAACATGTTTGTCAAATCTTTCAATCTTGTTCCAACCTATAAACCCTCCATTTACAAAACTATCACCACTCGGGGAACTAGTTTTGTCCTTAAACAAATAACACACAAAACAAAAGGCGGCATCTTTCTCAACACTATACTCAAGCCAATCATATTTATCAAACCAATCAACATTGAAACGACGCATACCTCCAATATCCCTTTGAGGAAAATAATGAGTGCGTGGGGCACAACGTTTCTTAGCAACATATCCTCTCCTCACGGCATCTTGATCATTTTTAGGATACTCTATGATCGGAATCCTCTTTCCCGGATCGTGAGGGAGAAGTTCAACATCATAAGTCTTATCTTCCACATTAGCATTTGAACAATTTGCTCTTTGTGGAGTGTTTTGTTGACTTTGTTGTGGAACTTGTGGTGGCAGTGAACTAGGGGCAGCGGGATGGGATTGAAGTTCATCCTCATCAATTGGAGACTCCCTTGTATTTGGTGAAGAACAAGCTGAAGACTTTTGGGACTTCCAATAGTGTTCCAAACTTTTCATCCTTCATTCACAAATTACTTAAAATTAAACAACTTTCTGGCAATTGACATCACTAAATTATACTCTAAATGTCTAATTTCAATTCATCCAAGCATGAAGCATTCCAATAATTTCAATTCAATTCATCCAAGCATGAAGCAGTCCAATAATTTCAATTCAATTCATCCAAGCATGAAGCATTCCAATAATTTCAATTCAAATTCCAATAATTTAATTTGTAAATACTAAATAACCATCTATCCAAGCATTACTTGATTACTAAATGAATTCGTAAATGAAAGTTTAAGCAAAGAAATTAGTCAATTACCTAAACAAATTCGAGTAGAGGCTAGAGAAGACAGAAGAGGAGAGCTGAGAAATGCGTATGCATCCTTGCGATTATGCCGCAGCCGGCGGACGGCGGTCGTCGACTCGTCGGAGTGCGAGAAGAGCCTGGTCGTGGACTCGTGGTGGCGCCGCGTCGTGCCTTACTGCCTTTGTCGAGTTTCAGTTTGAGAGATAAACCCAAGGTTTTTGGTTTGTGAAAATGAAAAAGGGGAGTCGAAGAGAGGAGAGAGAATTAGAGAAATTGGGTCAGTGGGTCTAAGTTATTGGGGGAAATAGGGAATTGGGGAAAAGAAAACCAGATTAAAAAAAAAAGGAGCCGAGGAGGCTCGAACTCGGGACACGCATCCGCGTAGGCGGACAGATTCTTTAAGTTATCACGCTGAACCACTGAGCTATTGTTGATCTAACTTAACTCTAACGCGCTTCCTTTCTTTTAACCTTTTTTTTTCCCAGAATTTTCCCTTTTTTTTCCAAATTTTTGTGGGTTCAGCTGAACCCACGCTAGATCCGCCCCTGTCAGGCATACAAACTAATGAAATAAATTATAAACATCTCTCAAATTCTTTTGATGGAAAAAAAATATAATATCTCTTTCTCTCGTTTAGCATATGGGTTTCTTTTCTATTTATCTCGATCTCCTCTCCTATGTCAGTGTGTAAAGTTAAATGTTGACGGGTAATCAAAGCCCGAATGAAGTATTGTCGAAAATCCAAGTAAATTAGCTTTTAAGATACAAGAACCTTTTACAGTAGATTGCGAAAATAAACTATAGTAGTTCATTGTAGTTATTTTCCTGAATCCATGGTAGCTCTAATAAACTATAATTATTTTAAAAAGAATTGGTATTACTGATGTGTCATATTTATATATAGTTTTTAGGTGCATTTAGGTTGCATTTTAAAGCATTTAGATTCATATTATATTATATTCTTAAGTTATGCAATCCTAGTCCTATTCGATATGTTTTCTTGTTTTTGATGAATTTGAGGTAATGAATACATATTTGGAGTATGATTAACTAAGCTTGAGGATTATGAGCATTTGGAAAAAAGTGCATTGCATACGGATCGTTTAGGGTATAATTAGTACGAGTTTGAGCGAAAAAAAAAATTGACACATTAGTATATATGTGTGTGTTTTGTGTGTGTGTGTGTGTGTGTGTGTGTGTTTATCCACATACGCGGGATGAACGAGTATTTGACTACCTCATTGTAAAGGTTTTACTGAAAACGTTTTTGAAGTCGCCAATAGGTCGTTAAAGGAAGACTCGTGAACCTAATTGGATATTGGGAAATCGTAGGGACAACATAGGGACTTATCTAATGTTGATTTGCCCGTCATGACTCCATTAGTGGTTAATGAACCATAGATTGAGTTCGGGGGCACTACTACAAATGTGGGCAAAGTAACCACTAATAAGAGACCACATTAACTCAATAGGTGGTTATTTATGAAAAAAAACCATACTTATTGAAAAAAAGGTCCCTTATTATATGAGGAAATAGACCACTTTCATATAATGGTGGTCTCTTATTACAATTTCAATATTATTTTCCCTTGTGGCCCAGAGAATCGAAATAAGAAACCTCATTCATATAGAAGTGGTTTCTTTTATACTCCAAATATGAAAATAAATATTTTTCGTTAAAAAAAATTAAAGATTTATAAAACCCTAATAGATGTTATTGACAGCCGTTTCTTCTATTTTCTTCCTCCCTTTTTCTAGTTCTGTATACTCCTTTAACCTTCTCTAGTTTATTCATGGCTCTAGTAGAATTTATCTCAACATTCATGCATCCTAGTTTTCTATCTAACAAATTGACAAATCGCGTCACGCAATCTCAGATTTCCTCAATCAAATTATCCGATTTTTTATTTTTTTGGATTTCTTTTTTATGGATATTCAATCTGATGTTGTATTTCCAATTTGATTTTTTTAGGCGTTGGAGCAACTGAGTGTTTAGATTCCTATTTACTCCAAAGGTACGGATGAAGCTTTTTTGTATTTAATTTAATTTTCTAAATTTCTCTTCTTTTATCCCTTAAGTTTTTCGCAGTTGACAGAATAATGAATTCAAATGGTTGTATTTGAATGTTTGGTTATTGGAGTTGAATTTGATTTTAAATAATACCCATTTGTCTATATTCTGCATTTCTCTGTTGTTTTGAATGTATCTTGATTTTGTGTTTCACTTGAGCATTTTGTCGAATAGTTAGTCGGGGTGCTTCTTTGTTTATGTCATTTTGTGTCCAATTTTATGCTATTTCATGCTTTGCTTTCTTCATTCAATCTTTAAATTTGGAGGCTTTACATGGACTTGCTTTATTGGTTAGAAATAGGAATATAATATCATCCCTCGTGGTGATGATTTATCTGTGTGAGATACTTTGATCTTTGCTTATACATTGATGGGAAATACTACTTAATTACTTAATTATCTTCTGGGTTTCTTTAATAGTTTTCCATTTGTAGACTGCTGTGGAGGATGAATCGTAATAAGCATTGCATGCTTTAGATTGATAATGCTTATTTGTTGGCCCTTCAACAATGGAATTTTGCTTATAATAAGAACATGAAGGTTGATGTATCATGCGTTACCTTGGTGGATATCTGATTTTTTCCGTTAAGATCTTAGAGGTTTTTTATAATTTGATTTTCGTGGCTTTATTAGAAGCTGTATGTATTTTTTATTATCTCTATTTTGTTTTTTTGTTCAGGTATTAGAAGATTGTGATTCTAAATTTTTTATTGTTAAGAATTTTTGAATGTTTGATGCAAGGGCTTCGGGGGGCTATATGGTAAATATTATATTATGTGTGTTTGTGTAGACTTATTTGGATGCTTTTAAAAGAGCTTTAGTTTCTCTGATTAATTATATGAACAATATATTTATGATCATAGTTCATACGTCATATGTAGATGTTAATGTGATAAATATGATCCACATGCAGAATTTTGGTACCCTGCTCTTAGTAGTACTTTGGCGGTGCTCACATGTACGTACAAGTGTAAAGCGGATGGGAAGAATTTGAAGATAGCGTGGCTTTTGACTAGGACGTATAATGTATCTATTTTTTTTTTCTATTTTTGAAACTTTTGTTCATGTAGTTGTGAATTTTCTTAATTTACCTGGCTAACAAAACATATTGATTGAAACTTTGAGACCTCTTGAAACAATGATATTACAATGTAAATGAATCTTTTTTGTGAATGAATATTTGCTTCAATAAGGTACTATGTACATGCTTAGTGGGTTGATAATATAAAATATAGCTAGTAATATATGAAGAATCTTTTTAAATTAAAAAACAAAATATGCGTAAATTTTAGTCAAAAATAAAAAATGCCGACGAAAACCACTATTATAATTTTTTTGAGCAAAGAGACCGCCCTATAAAGATAAGTGGCCTTTTTGGTGAAACCAAAGAGATCACTTGTTTGCATAAGTGGTTTCTTGGTATAATCAAAGATATCACCTGATTCAAATAAGTGGTTTCTTGGTATAATCAAAGATACCACCTGATTCAAATAAGTGGTTTCTAATCCTTTTTTCTTTGTTGCTCCCACTAGCACCTGAGTGACCACTTATCTTAAATAGTGGTCTCTTTTTATTTATTTAAAAGATCACCTCTAAAAAGTGGTCTCTTATACAAAGAGACCATTGAGCTAGAGACCACCTCTTGGGTGATCTCTAATGTGATTTTAGGGGGTCTCTTTATGCCTTTTTGTAGTAGTGGGGGTGAGAGTACAAAGAAGATTAGGATTCAAATTCACCCATTGTTAGCCTCTACTTAATATCGATTCATATCAATATTTATGCAAATAAACAGCCACATAATATTTTAATGCTATCTAATAAGTAGTCTATGTCTGTTCATTAAACAAACAAATAACTAATTTTAGGTGACATATTATTATGCAATCAAATTACAGGAAACCTAACAGGTTGTCCAAATTATCTAAATTTAATATTAGAACAGTTCTTTAGGTCTTTGATTAACAATAATAAACATGTGAGGTGATGAAAGCGCTAAATATATAATCATGCATATGAATAATAATAATAATAATATAATATAAAAAAGAATAGAGATTAGGTAAGAATGTATAGTATAGCGTTAATTCATTCAAGATCTATATTGTGACAAGTAAATTGTTTGTGAAAAAATGAATTAAATTGGAATTGACCCTCAGAAATTATACGTTTGTGGTCTGGGTCTTATGTAACGATCTTCAGGATGAGCAATCTTGAAGCTTGAAATAAGAAATTCGAAGGTATGAATGTGTTTGAATGTATTTAAATATGGGTGTTAGTGTTAAAATATGAGTTTGAGTATAGAAGAGTATGTGCAGAGATCATAGGGAAGCATTGTGAAAAGTCCTTCGAAGAAACGAGGTATTTATTGGCCAAGGAAACCGGAAACAAATCGAAAGGATAAAATATAATTGTGTGCCTGGCGCACTGCTTTGTGCTTGATGCACAGCCTATGCGCCATACACACAATTGTGTGCCACGCGCACTTGCTTTCTGGCCAGTCTTTTCATTGTTTTAAGATTCTTTTGATAAAATCTTCCTTTGGAATCCGAATCAGCTATATTTAGGAATAAAAATCTGTTTTTTGAAATATCCTTCTAAAATTTATTATCAAGAGTAATTTATATTAAAATATTAAAAATATTATTAATCATCAGGAATAATTAATTGGACCTTTAAAATTGGGCTTCAATTTAATAAATAGACTTTATATTTTCGAAATGCTTTTGGGCTTAGCTCGTTCGATTGCTCTTCCTTTGGAACGGACCAATTAGGACGACGGCATACATGTTTCATCATTGGGTACTCAATGAGGAGGCACTATTTTGTGTCTATATAATCCCCCACTTTGACTGAGGTTTTGGAAACCTTAAGTCAAAGTATACGGTGTCGGGAAGGAGAATGATTCTAAAAGCCCTGCAGTTTACAACTGATCTACTCCCTCCATCCGAGAATACTCTTGACACTTACTAGGGCACGTAGTTTTAGATGATAAGTTGTTGTTTGGTTATCAATTGTTATTTTATTGAAAAGTAGATGTGATATTGTTAGTAGTTAGTAAAAGTAGTATTATTTTATTTGGTGGAGAGAGAGTGTGTGCCAATGGTTAGAGTTGGTAGGTAGTAGGAGTGGTATTATTTTACTTGGAGGAGAGAGAATGTGGGCCCATGGTTAAAAGGTAGAAGGATTAAAATAATAATGGGTCATATCCAAAAATAGAAGTGTAAAGAGTATTATGGGACAAATGAAAAAGGAAAGTGTAAAGAGTATTTTAGGACAGAGGGAGTATCTATCGCCGGTTTCTGCAAAACTAAGCTAGACTACAAGATGATAAATACAAGTAATCTGATTACCTGTAGGAGAAGATGTTAGCAGATTGGTGCAAACAACTCACATAATAATACACATAATGATGCAAAAATGCAAACTTGGACTCTCTAAGGATGCATGACATGTTATGCAAGGATTAGGGTTATGCAAAGCTAAGGTAGATGAAACGTCATGCAAGGTTGGGGTTATGCAAGGCTATGAAAGATGAAATGTAAAGCAAGGTCATGGTTTCACAAGGTTAGGATGTATGAAATGTAATGCAACGCCAGGCTTTTGCAAGAATAGGAGATCTAGATAGGTAGATAAAGATAGATTTTTGAAAACAGTTTTGGTAATAGATCGGGGTCCGCAAGTGAGATCCATATGTTACAATTATTTGGGAGTTTGATTTGTAGGAACCAACACATAATAGGAAGCCCCCACTTTGGGTAAGCTTATCTTGAATTAGGCATTTCGAGCCTAAAGTGGAATGTACTTGATCAGTATTGAGCATTCAGAGTTCTTCACAGGGGATTCTTCTGTGGGGAGTTAACAGAGACCATGGAATTGCCAGAGAGTCCTTCAAGAACAAGGGGAGCTTGAATTGAAAAAATAAAAAAGTTTAAATTTTTGATTCAAATAGATGTAAGTGGGAAAAGGCTTTGACGTAGCTAGGTCAAAACTCGAGTCTATGTCGGGATCTAAAAAGAGTATGCTTCTGAATTCTAGAAAGTCAAATCATTAGACCTTGATTAATTTATTTATTGAGGTGATTGGACCTCGAGATGAGGATTCGTAGATATCCTTGTAGAATCAGACCATTCGTACTTCTCGATCTGATTTTTTTTTGTGCCCTAACTTTGGCCTATGCCGCCCTTTCTTGTTTTCAACCTAGCGGGCTTGAACATACCTTGGAGAATGTTATTTCACTAGGAACACTACGAGGTGGGGGGGTGAATTGTATGTGTAGAGATAAACGTACTTTTTGTGGAATTATAAAACTTAAACAAAGAAAGAAGCTAAAGGAACACATGGGAGTTTTATGAGGAAAAACTTTTTGGCCCCAACAAGAAGAAACAACCTCGACCACTAGTAATTTTAAACTCAAAACTTTCACTAATTAGGTCAAACACCTCTATTACAACCTTATTCTACTCACGGGCCACACCTTGAGTTCCTAAACTCAAGTTCCTGAACAACTGTTCCCTTAACAGATGTTCCTCTCAACTTGACTTGAATTTTTCTCACTTTAACTTACTTCACTCAAAGCTTCTCTATTATAGGACTTCACGCAAAATCCCCTTACCCCAAAACCAAAATTACAATGATCAATAAACTAAGTGGAATAGAGTACGAAGGCAAAGAACAAATGGCTTTATGAGAGAATGAAGGCACTAAGACTTTAATTAGCTAAACTCACTAAATTACTTGGTCAGACACAAATTGGAACTTACTTAGACATAAATATTTTATAGCAGTGATTAAGTAGAACGTGGGATTAAAACATGTGTTAGTGGTAAAAAGTTTTTTCCCATGATGTTCCTCAACTAGAGGAACACGTTCCATTTGTTACTCATGAACTCCATGATCTCATGAACATGTGTAAATAAGATTACTACTGTTCCTAAATTTTAGCATTTACCTGTGCAACAATCCTAAATCTGATTTTTAAAAAGTATTTTAATTAATAAAACCAAAATTAAATCCTTTTATCAAAATAATATCTTTAAAACTAAAAAAGGATTTTTTATTTCCAAATAAAAATTAAATCATTCCTTAAGAAGATTTTCCTTAAAATCATATTTTTAACATATATAAAAACGGTTTCCTATTTTTTAGGCATTAATAGTTCAACAGACATAATATAACCGTTGCACTATGTCTAGCTCCTTTAAATCCGTTAGTTCTTTTAACTTAACATGACAGTGCCAGTTCGTCTGTTCCTTTCGTAGGAACAGATACTCATTCTCTTTTTATGTTACCTTTATTCTTTACCATTACTTACTCGTTCCTTTACATTGGAACTAAAAACAAAAGCCTCACTTAGATTCTTTAATTTTGCTCCAATGCTTCTCCAGTATCAGTTCCTTGAGCATCTTCACTTAGTCTTCAAAAATCCAACTTGATTTCTTCTTCTGACTTAGTATTCTCTTTGCTCTCTTCATTGATACCTTTAAATATCCATTCACTTAACAGCTTGTTAGTTCATTACTTAGTTTGTATCTTTGTTTCTTTGTCATCATCAAAACTAGGGTTCAATAGAGAAAGAGTTAGAATTGATATGAAAGGTTGAAAGATTTAAGGTTTGATAAAGGTTTAATTGGCTGCAGGCCAAGGTAAGTGTTATGATTTGTATTATATGGGTTAAGGTTTGATGGATTGAAGAATTTCGAATGAGGGGTAGAACTTGTGTACAAACCCCCTAGCTTGACTTCTTTTCTTAGCCATTGGCTTTTTCTTTTTTGCATTTTTGTTCTTTTTGTCATGTGCGTTTTCTTTCGCTTTTGCTTTTTTCGCACTTTGAAATTTTATTTTCTTTTTTTTTCCCGGCATTGACTTTTTTATGTACCGAGGCTTGCACACAAGTTTTTATGGTTTAGGGTATTAGAAGGTTTGAAGGATATTTGTGGCGTTTTGAGTTTGATAGGATTACTTTGGCTCTGAGGATCTTGGAGCACTATGATGGTTCAAGGGATTTTTATTTATTTTGGGTTGTATGAGGATGGCTTATGGATGATGGCCTTTTGGAATGACGGAGGAGAGAGGGAAATAACTCTTCATCCAAAGTATGTCCATTTTTTTATTATTTTATTGATTTTTTTATTAATCGAGGTCATTAGAGGCAATTTGATTTGAGTTCTTCATCGAACTCAAAGCATAAAATGATGGTGAATGGCCAATAAAAAATAAAAATAAAAATAAAAATAAAAATAAAACAATAACGGAAAGGCTGTAATAAATAATGTCCTAAAGTGACATAGACTCGATGGGAAAGGACAAAATTGGTTTAGGGTATGGACTCTCTAACTTATCCTAGGAAACTAGAAATAAAAGACTAAGCCTTTGAATTGGGATACACTGCCCAAGGCGTTTCTGGTGATGCTGATTCTCGTTGTAGCAAGTATTAGAAATCTATTGTCATCGATCATGTTTTGCAATGCATTTGTAGGACACAATACTGGATATCAAATGTTCATTATTCCGTTGGAATTCTTAGTAGAAATATAGGTTGCACCTTTTCAGTTTCTTTTAGGTTTAGGGTTCGGAGTAGACCCTATGGAAGTGATCACGCCTCTATTGTGAAGGCGGTCAAAAGTAATCTCATGACTCTAAATGAAGTCGAGGTGGTGATAGTGCGCTTGATGAGCTTTAGAATAGGCTTGACTTTTTGTTTCTCCATTAGGCATTCCTAAGGCTGTAATCTCTCGAATGGTCATAAACATAATCGAGTGGACCTCTCTTGTAAGATTAAGGATTTAAATTTTTAACTTGTTTAATTTTTTCATTTTTTCAACTTAGTTTGTTCCCAATATCTTTTACCCCTTTGTCATCCTCAAAAAGATCAAACTCTTTAGTCTATTAACAAGCACCAAAAATGGTTTAGTTAGTAAATCAAAAGGTAAACTTGCTCAAACATCAATCCCATAATACTAGCCATTCCAAGTAAGAAATTATACAATTATATCAAAAACAAAGACAATTTAGCAAAAAGAAAAAAAGGAAGAAAAGAAAATAAAAGGAAACAAAAGCTAGGAGTTATTGCTCCTTTAAGAGAAACAGGAACTTAGACAATATGAAAGGAAGGGGAGTTGTGCTAGTTCCTACCACTTCCTCCAACTTCTTCATCACACTAGTACATAATCAATGATTTGCGTCGGATGCGAGGCGCCCATTTGCGTCGGACATGGGTCCAACGGCACAGGCCTCGACGCTGATTAAGGAGAGATGATCTGCGTCGTATGAGGACTCGACGCAGATATTAAGCCATTTGCGTCGCATGTTCACCTATGTGCGACGCAATTCAAGCAATTTTTATTTTAAAAAAAAAGGAAATCTGCGTCGCATCTTTAAGTATGTGCGACGCAAATGAAGAAATTTTTATTAAAAAAAAAAGGAAATCTGCGTCGCATGATTCACTAGGTGCGACGCAAATGAGGCAATTTTTATTAAAAAAAAAGAATCAAACATCACCAATCCAATTTCCTTTGCCGATCATACAACTCCACAATAATTATATTAGTTCCATTATTTCTTCAATTGCAACTTGTATACATATTTGATTAAATTAAAACTAAAATTAAACAATCAAACCCATACTTCACATCATCAGTTTCTATGGCATTTGATGAACTTCAGCATTTGATGAAGAATAATCACGCTTCATTTTTATTTCAGGCTCCTCTGCATTGCATCTTCATCTTCCTCAACTGCAGCATCAGGGTTGAATCAACCCATCCTTCATCGTCTCCACGTCTTCTTCCTTAGCATACTTAAATTGAATCAACCCAGATTTTGGCCCTTTTTTCAGATCAGATCCAACAAACATCACAAAATAAATAAAAAGATACAAAAACTGCAAAAAACCCAAATCAATCAGAAAAAAATAAAGCAAACCTACATCAATAAAAACTCAAATGAAAGCCAGCCAAAAAAAAAATACACTCACCAGATCTGGGCGTGAGATGAAAGGACGAAACACCACGAAATCCCGATGAATTTAATTTTTCCGGCGGCAATAATTAAGATGGAATAATTCAGTATTTGAAGGAAGAAAGATCAAAAAAACCTCAAACAAAAAACAAAACTTAAAAGATCAAGAAATTGAAGCAATACCTAAGAAAAATTCACCGAAAGAACCACTACCGAGCTTATACTTGCCTCTAACGATCTGATCCATAGAAAAAACAATCGATTAATGAAAAATCAACACAAACTACTGCTGAGAATTGATTTAATTTTTCTGAGTTTTCAACGCGGGTAAGCGGCATTGTTGAACAAGGAGAGGGAAAGAGAGAAAGAGAGAGAGGGAGAGAGAGAGAGGAGTGAGTAGTGACGGCTGTGGAAGGAATAAGTTAGTAGGGTTTATAACCCTGAGTAAATAAAAAGGAAGAAGCGCGCAATCATCTGCGTCGCACTCCAAGTAAGGTCTGACGCACATTGTTGGGCTTTAATCATCTGCGTCGTATCTAGGTGCGTCCGACGCACATGGTTAAATCTAAATCTTGGGCTTTAATCATTTGCGTCGCACCTTAGTACACGTCCGACGCAAATCTTTATTTTACTCATTTTCTTTGGTTATTTGCGTCGGATTTAGACTACGATCCGACGCAAATCGTCCGTTCCTGAACATTCGCGTCAGTTGTTATTTCATTCGACGCAAATAGAGAGACGCAAATTATCATTTTTCTACTAGTGTCACCTCCTCGTGATGACCATCCATTTGCTTCTTCATAGAATTCATTGCTTGAACCATCATCTCCATATTCTTCTGTTGCTCGATCACTGTATCACTAAGGACCTTGATTAACGCCATCATTTTATCCGTTTTGCTATCTAGGGTCCAGTGTAGGTGGTTGTAAAACTTAATCATGTGTTGAGTAGGAAGACATACTTCATTAACCCACCTATACTCACTGGAAGGAACTTGTTCCTTTCCTTTTGAACCAGAGTCAGTAGGGAGTTGGGGAGGAGGTATATTGGGTCCTGCTGTTCCTATGAGAGGAACATAAGGAGAAGAAGTGGTGTATTAAGGATGGAGAAAAGGAGGTGTAGGTGGTAATGTGGCAGAGGTGGATGCAAATGGGTTGGGCTCATTTATAGCAACCTTCATCTGTTCATAACTGGATGGAACAGAGAAGGTAGAGGGAGAGATGTGAGGTATACCAGTGATGGACATTGGCAGTTTTGGTGAAGAAGGAGGAGCAGGTTCCTTAGGTGAGAGTTCATGTTGTTCCTCTTCATCAGATAGGACCAAAGGTGCATCCTCAACATAAGGACATGGACTATTTTTGCAACTCTCAACCTTGAACTCTTCCTTAAGGAAGGAGTTTTCTTAGGAACAGGTTTAGTGGATTTTTTGGTTTGAGGTTTTGGTTTCTTTTTAGGATGTTCCTCTGGTTCATCAGTTTTAGGAACTTGTTCCTCCAAATTTACCTCCACATTTTCTTCCTCTACTGCCATAGGTAGTTTCCTCTTTTGAGAGGAACTATGAGGAATCCTTCCTTGAGTCAATATTCCTTCTTGGACAGATAGGTCCAAGCCATACAAAGTTTTTCCATTAAAAATTTTACCTTGCTTAACTCCCAACGTAGGCCATTGTTTATACTTTGAAATGGGAGAGAAGGGAATTGATTAAAGTGTCATATCTAGGGATGGCAATTGGGCAGGGCGGGTGCGGAGGATGGTACCTCCACACCCGCACCCGCATAAAATTATCATCCCCATCCCCGCCACCACCCATTGCGGGGGAAAATTTCAGACCCATCCCCGCCCCACCAGGTACGTATTTATACCCATCCCCGACCCACCACCCATAGGGATACCCACACCCACTTCGTACCCACTTCATCCTAATTCCACCACCCGCATGGGTATCCGCACCCGCTTCGCACCTGCGTCATACCCACATATTTATGTTTCGCAAGATAAATTAGTAATAATATAAGTATATAAATAGAACTTTAATAATATATATGCGAGGCAGGAGGGGGTGGGGCGAGGCGGGCGGGGATGGGGTGGTGGTGGGGTGGGGTGGGCGGGGATGAGGTGGGTATAGCATAAAATCCACACCCGCTCCACCATCCATTGCACGTACGATTTTAATCCCCATCCCCGCCAAACCTAGACCCATCCCCGCCCACTTGGGCGGGGATTTGGCAGGTCTCCTGCTTGACCCGCCCCAATGCCATCCCTAGTCATATCAAACAAAACAGTGGTTTTCTATGCAATGAGTTAAGTGTTGGATAAAAAGTGAAGGAAAGTTTATTTGAATGTGATGGTATAAACAAAACATGTAACACATATCAAGAAGACCAACCTTATTCCTCTTTTCAGTTCGAGGAATAAGTGCCCTCCAAACAAGATTAAACAAAATTTTGTGAACGGGAGTGAGAAGATTGTGGTTGATTTTTATTTGCCCAGCAGTTCCCCCAAAAGATTGAACTATATCATCTTCGGAAAAATTAGGAAATGAGATAGTTCATTTCATCTTAAAATACAAATAAGTTCCTTTGCAAGGCACTTCCCATATTTTTCCTAAGGTCTCTTGGGTTAATCTAATTTTCTTCCCCCTAACTTCAGTAGTGCAAACCCCATCAGTGTTTAGGAAATTTGCACAAAACTCATCCATATCAAAAGGAACAAGCGAGTTATTAAACTCGGTTTCAAACAAGTACTCCATTGCTTGTTCCTTCAGTACTTCTAAAAGTTCAACAAAATTGACAATCTTAGCCCACTCTAGATCAACACATAAACCAAGAACATACCTAGTTTCACTTCTTTCAACTCGTTTCTTTAAGGAAGTAGAAGCAGTTCCTTTGGGACGAACAGGTGTTGCTTCTTCTTCCCCCTCAACTGATTCGGGGACTTCTTCCTCTTCATCATCTTCTCCAAGTAATTTCGTTTGCCTATTACTCACACCCGACCCATACGAAGTCGAGTATATTGTCACCAATGTACATCCAAGGCCAACAACTGTCCTCAATAACCAACACAAATTCTTCCGGGCCATTTTGTCCTTGCTCATGCGTACCCCGAGAAACTTCCTAGGAGGTCACCTATCCCAAGACTAAGGAAATAATCTCCCTAAAAGAAAGATGCATCTTGTTGGAATAAGTATCCTGCTAAATTCCTTTAAAGCAGTCATGAGGGGTATTACATACACTCCCACTTGAGGACAGCAAAGCCCTCGTTCCACCTGATGACTCCATATATTCGGCCACAATGACCTGTGGGTCGTCCCAGCCTGGTAACTAATCACATATTCGACTGTAGTCGGAGATATAGCCCCAAAAACCTCCCCCACTAGGCGACTAACCTTGGACTAACCCATACGGAGTCGAGTATATTGTCACCAATGCGCATCCAAGGCCAACAACTCTCCTCAATAACCAACACAAGTTCATTCGGCGCATTTTATCCTCACTCATACGCACCCCGAAAAACTTCCGAGGAGGTCACCCATCCCAACACTACTCCTAGCCAAGCACGCTTAACTGTGGAGTAACTAAGGAAATAAGCTCCCTAAAAAAAGATGCATCTTGTTGGAATGAGTAGCCTGCGAAATTCCATTAAAGCAATCATGTTGGGTATTACAACTTCTCCTAGGTGTCTCCGATTTTTGCTCTTCTACCTCTATATTTGTTTCTTGTAGATTTTCATTTTCTACGGTTTCGGATGGAGAAGAGGGGTTTCCATTTCAGAGGTTTTGGGAGATTTTGCTTGAGAAAAAGGTGAATTGAGTGAGGTTTTTGCCATTAGGTGATGAAAGATCGAGGTTTTATGTGGTGCGAAAAGGTGGGATGAAGATGAAAAATGGTGAAGATGAAGCGATTAAAGGAACACGGTTTTGGAAGGGAAGAAAGAAAAAGAAAGAAAATGCATGTAACGGTATTTAAAGGGTCACACGAGTAAAAGATAAATAAAAATAAAATAAAAGAAAAGAAAAGATAAAAATGAATCAAGATTTAATAAATATGATTCCTATATTTTTGGGATTTTCTGATTTTTTTTATTTTTATGGAATTTAAATTTATGGAAAGAAAAGAAAATTAAGAAACTTGTGCTATAGGAACAACTTATACTTATTATCAACATTTCATCAAATTATACATGTTTCTATCACTTAGGAACAATAAGGGGAGTATTATGTGACATTTGTGAGTGGCTTTATTCCTTTGACTAAGAGTTTATGTTTTCAACATTTCAATTTGCAATGGTCTTAGGCATTCATTCATAGTCACTTAATATCACATAGAGTAAGTTAAATCAATTCAGACATGGGGAACAGGAACAATTACTTAAGTTGTATTAAACCTAACTCAAGCCTTAATTTTTCATATACATCTCCTTAGTATATCAGCAATCTGATTTTCAGTTTGGCAAAACACAAGTTTAATCAAACCTTTTTCCACATTTTCTTTTAAAAAGTGATGTCTGATATATATATATGCTTAACTCTTGAATGATGCACTGGATCTTTTGAAATACTAATGGCACTTTTATTATCACAGTAAATAGGAACACAATTAATGTTTATTCCATAGTCACAAAGTTGTTGTTTTATCCAAAGCATTTGAGAGCAACATTCAGCAGCAGCTACATATTCTGCTTCAGCAATGGATAAAGCAACTGAGTTTTGTTTCTTGGTGCTCCAAGAAACTAAACTATGACTAAGAAATTGAACCATACATGAGGTGCTTTTCCAATTTACAAGATCTCCAGCATAGTCAGCATCAGCATATGCTCTTAACTCAAATGGCCACTTGTTGGATAGAAGAGTCCAAGATCATCTTTTCCTTTGAGATATCTAAGAATTATCTTCACAACATGAAATCTAGCACACAAACCAATACTAAAAGCACTAGGGGAAAAAAAAGGAAGGGCTGCGCTGGAAGGGCGGCGTTTTTTTTAAAACGCAGCCCTTCTTGTATGAAGAGCTGTGGTTTCCTTAAAAAAGGAAGGGCTGCGCTGGAAGGACGGCGTTTTTTTTAAAACGCAGCCCTTCTTGTATGAAGGGCTGCGGTTTTCAAGGAAACCGCAGCCCTTTTAGTGAAGGGATGCGGTTAACAAGAAAACGCAGCCCTTCGTACTGTATGAAGAGCTGCGGTTTTTAGGCTAACCGCAGCCCAATTAGTGAAGGGCTGCGATTAGCCCAAAAACCGCAGCCCTTCATACACGATGGGCTGCGGTTTTTGGGCTAATTGCAGCCCTTCACTTTCATTTTTTTTTTTTGATTCAATTAATTTTGCGCGCATACATACAGTACCCCCATTTCAATTTCCCTCCCTTAGACAAAATTCACGAGCGAACTTCTCCTTGCGCGAAACCCTACCTCCGCCACCACATTGACCCACCACCAGTGCGCCACCACCACGCATTTCATGCACCACCAGCACACACCGCCATGACGACGCACCAACTCAGTGCACCACGCATTGGTTCATTCTCTCCTCCACTGCATTGATGCCACCAGCAGTGCTCCACCACCACGCAGCTGCACCACCTTGCGATCCTTCTTCTTCTCTTCTCTCCTCCACTACTACATTGTTTGTGGAGCATCCCTTCTCTCACTCTCTTTCAGTAATTCCCCTCTCACTCTCTCTCCTCTTTTACATTTCTCTAATTTTTGTTTAATTTCATTGGATTTTGAAATCAACTTCTATTTTTTGTTGTAAAATATGCTTGTATTAGCTGAAACAGTGATTGTAGGGGATGGGGGAGGGCTGGGGACGGTGGGTAGGGGTGGGGATCTTTGGCGGAGTGGTGGGGAAGGGCTGGCCGGGGTGGGGAGGGTTGTGGATCTTTGGGCGGGGGGTGGGGAGGGCTGGAGGGGTGGGGGGGAGGTTGGGGGAGGCTGGACGAGAGGGTGGGGGAGGGGCGCAATGGGTGGGAGAGAGGCTGGCAAGGGGTGGGGGGAGGCTGGGGATCTTTGGGCGGGGGGGTGGGGGGGCTAGGGAGGGGGTGGGGGGAGGGGCGAGGTATAATGTAACTATTGTATTCCATGCTTTTGGTTACATGAGTGAGCTAGCGATTTAACCGATGACAGTACAATAGAGGCTACTTTGGTGGCGCAACAACTCCACTACGTTGAGGAGTCATCGACATTCATTTTTAAGCTCGATATTAAAGAATTCTTATGTGCCGTAGAGTTGAATGTTTCCATGATACAAACTTTCATGAGGTAATACATAAGTATATAAATTAAATATACATATACAAATGCCTTAAGTAGTAGTTTTCAATTCAACTTCCATAATAAGTAAGTTTACTTTTAATCAATATGATTTCTCTGGTTATTATACAATGAATTGATTGCAACATCAAGTGAGTCAATGTTTGGTTGGTTATGTCCAATCATAATACGAGATGGCAATTGCTTAAAAAACAAAGCCGAAGTGAAAGAGTATCTCGATATGAGTTTGAAAGCATCATCTCGTTTAGGATAGCATCACATCATCCTTGTCCCGTATATTGAATAGTATGCTTGTTAAACCCGATTTACTTTTATTTCGATAATTAAATTCACCTTGTAATTGTTCTATGATTAATAATAACTACATTTTCTTGTTGTAGGGCTCATTGGACACTGCTTGCGATATGTTTATCACGTAACGAAGTCTACCACTTTGATTCTTTGCGTCGACAACCACCACGGTCCTTACTAATCAAATCATTGTTAAATAGGTAGCCTAATCGAAACTAAATATATGCGCACTTATTAATAATTACACATGCATTATTCATCATCTTTATATATATATAAACAATTAGTACATCTAATCTTATAATAATGTATTGATGTAGTGTAATGAAGCATATTAGTGCAACAAGACTTCGAGCACCAAAAGCTCCTGCTTGGATATCAGTCGAGGTAACATGACTAATTTGTTTGTCCTTATATAGAAACACTTTTCGCCACATACTACACATCTAACATGAATGTCATTGGATGCACCCTTTAGTCAACATTTAGTGTCCGCAACAAGATGATGGACTTGCATGTGGCTATTACGTGCTTAGGTACATGTTCGATATTGTCAACCATTGCACTAACGTCGATGATCTTCAAAAGGTATGTAACTTATTAGTATATGTTAGTTTAGATTAGATCGATTGGTAATAGGTATCAATTGGTTTAGAAACCAAAGTAGCACATGCATAATTGAAAAAAATGACCCCATTCTACCCTAAAACATGGTACTTTGATGCATTTCATATAAATATGAGGTATAATAACTAGTGTGTACATTTTTAGGCTTGCGTTTGTTGTTGGTTGAACTTAGGGAACGAAAAGGTCATTTTACGCCTACTTTCGCCTTTTCGTGTCCAATTCGTACCTATCGAGTCATTTAACCCCAAAATCTTTTTCAACATGATAATATGAGATATAATGTAACTATTGTGTAGATTTTTAGGATTGCATTTGTTGTTGGTTGAATTTCGGGAACGTAAATGTCATTTTAGACCTATTTTAACCTTTTCGCTTCCAATTCGTACTTATCGAGTCATTTAACCCCAAATTATTTTTGAACATGATAATATGAGGTATAAGGTAACTATTGTGTAGATTTTTAGGCTTGCATTTGTTGTTGGTCGAATTTCGGGAAAGTAAATGTGATTTTAGTCCTATTTTCGTCTTTTCGCGTCCAATTCCTATTTCTCGAGTCATTTAACTCCAATTTATTTTTGAACATGATAATATAGGTATAATATAACTAGTGTGTAGAGTTTTACGCTTGCATTGATTTTTGATTGAATTTCGGGAAGGTATATGTCATTTTTTTTTACTATTAACTACGGTAAATGATTGAATTCTTATATTATATGTTTATTCATTGGTTGTTTTGCAAGGTTTATATGAATAACACAACAATTTTGAGGGCCTTCACCATAGAGGAATTAAATGAAGTTTGGGATAAGTTGGCGACCTACCTTTGTGACGATTGCTTATGATACATTTTTGTGGATTTCACGATATAATTAGATAATTGGTATATATCAATTCTATGTACACTTTTTACATTATTAAATATATATATTTAAAGTTAATTATTACGTTGAAAAACTTGTGATATATTGCAATTCGATCGGTTTTTTTTGTGTCGAAGGGAGGTGTTGGGGGGGGGCGCCACGGTGGGGTGCAAGGCTAGGGTCTTTGGGATGAGCTAGGAGGGCTGGTGGGGTCTTTGGGTGGCTTGCAGCGGGGGGTTGGTGATGGCGAGAGGGTGGGTGGGGTGCGGGTGTGGGTGCAGGGGTGGCGGCGGCGGGGGGATTGGGGACGGCGAGAGGGTGGCCTGGCTAGGGTGTGGGTGGGGGTATAGGGAAGTGCGGGGGTGGGGCGGGTGTGGGGAGGGCTTGGGAGGGTGGGGTAGGGGTGTGGGGAGGGCGGGCGGTAGTGGGGGGGAGGGGAGGGGCGGGCGGGGTGTGGGGAGGGCTAGCGGCAGTGGAGGAGGGGGGTATGTGGGCGGGGGGGTCCGGGCAGGGAGGGGGGGAGGGGCTGGGCGGGGGTGTGGGGAGGGTCGCGGCGGTGGGGGGAGGGGAGGGGTTTGGCAGGGGAGTGGGGAGGGCTTGGGAGGGCTGGCGGGGGTTGGGGTGGGGTGGGGGTACTGAATATTTTTTTTTAAGAAAAAATTCCGAATACGAAGGGCTGCGGTTTAGGTCTAGACCACAACCCTTCACACATAGAAGGGCTGCGGTCGAGACCCAATTACGAAGGGCTGCGGTTTATGCTAAAAAAGCAGTCCTTCCACGCTGGAAGGGCTGCGTTTTTGGCCTAAACCGCAGCCCTTCACTTTTAGTGAAGGGCTGCTACAGAAAGGGCTGCTGGCCAAAAACGCCGCCCTAAGGGCTGTTTTGACTGCAGCCCTTCCGTTTTTTTCCACTAGTAAAGCTATATGTGGATGACTATTAGTTAGATGCAAAAGGGAACCAATCATGCCTCTATATTTTATATGATCAACGCTTGTTCCTATGGAATCTTCATCTAATCTAGTTGAAGTTCTCATATGAGTGTGATTGAACTTTGAATTTTCAAGCCCATATTTTATGAACAGTTTGTATTTTTGTTGGTGAATAATTATTCCTTTTTCAGTTTTCTTTTTTGTAACCGAAAAAAGAAATTTAACTCACCCATCAAACTCATTTCAAATTCATTACTAGTTTAGAGAATCCTTCACACAATGACTCATTAGTTGCTCAAAAGATAATGTCATCAACATATATTTGAACAAGAAGTATATCAGTTCCTTTCGATTTTAGAAACAATGTTTTATCAATTTTCCCTCTTTTAAAATTGTTTTCTAAAAGGAACTTAGATAATCTGTCATACAATGACCTAGGCGCCCACTTTATCCCATAGAGGACCTTGTCAAGCTTGTAGACATGGTTTGGGAACTCATTATTTTCAAATCCATAGGGTTGTTCAACATATACATCTTCATTTAAGTAGCTATTAAGAAAAACACATTTGACATCCATTTGATACAATTTGAATCCCATGTAGGCAACAAATGCAATAAGTATTCTAATGGCCTCAAGTCTAGCAATAGGAGCAAACGTTTCTTCATAGTCAATTCCTTCTTGTTGATTATAACCTTTTACTACAAGTCTAGCTTTGTTCTTTACAATTGTTCCATGCTCATCTAGTTTGTTTCTAAACACCTATTTTAATCCGATCACTTTTTGTTGTTTAACAGAGGGGACTAGATGACATACCTTGTTTCTTTGAAACTCATTTAATTCATCATGCATTGCAGTGGTCCAATCAGAATTAGTTAAGGCTTCTTCATAATTTATTGGTTCCATCATTGTTAAGAACGCATAAACGCACAAAAATTCCTTAACTGAGATCTAATTTGCGTACCTTTGGATATGTCACTTATTATAAGTTCCACTAGATGTGATTTTTGATGTCTCCATGGTTTTGGTTGAAATTCTCTTATAGGAAAAGGTTGTTACTCTTAAATTACTTGAGAGGATGAGGAGCCTTGTTCATTTGTTCCTCTTTCAACCATTGTTGAATCAGTTCCTTCAAACATTTTCATTATTAGTAGGAACAGTAACAGCTCCATCTCTTTGAGAAACAGGAACAACATTGTCAGATTCATCAAAAATTATATGTACACTTTCTTCAACACACATATTTCTTTTATTGTAAACTCTATAAGCCTTAGAATGTGATGAATAACCTAGCAATATTGCTTCATCACTCCTTGCATCAAATTTTCAAAGATTATATTTCCCATTGTTATGTACAAAACATTTACAGCAAAATATTCTATAATGTGTAATATTGGGTTTCTTACCAAAATAAAGCTCGTAAGGAGTTTTGTTAATGATAGGTCTCAGCATGGCATGATTTATTATATGACAAGCAGTATTTACAGCCTCAGACCAAAAGTTCCTTGGAAGTTCACTAGCTATAAACATAATCCTAGCCATTTCCTCAAAAGTCCTATTTTTCCTCTCTATAACACCATTTTATTGTGGTGTCCTACGGGTAGAAAAATTATGATTTAAGCCATGATCTCTACTTAAATCATTAAATTTGTAGTTTTCAAATTCCTTACAATTATGAGATCTAATATGCATTAATTTTTGACCACTCAAATTTTCCTATCAACAAGGAAACCAGCATAATCTATATCTGTATACCCTATCAGCTCAATAGAAGTTCCTTTGGGGTACCATAAGCACAAGTTATATGTTCCCACCAAATACCTAACTAATCTTCTAACAGCCTTTAAATGAGACTCTTTGGGATTGCTTTGAAATCTTGCACACAATCCTATAGATAGCACAATATTATGTCTACTAACTATTAGGTACAAGAGGGAACCAATCATACCTCTATACAATGTAGCTTCCACATCCTTTCCCTTAGAATCAACATCAATATTTGTTGAAGTGGGAATAGAAGTGTTATAAGCTTTACTGTTCTCCAGACGATACTTCTTCTGAAGCTCTCTAAGACACTTTTGCTGGTGAATTATAATTCCATCAGTTGTTTGCTTAATCTGTAAGCCTATGAAGAAGCCAAGTTCTCCCATCATACTCCTTTCTAACTCACTCTGCATAAAATTAGCAAACTCATCACATATAGCAACTGATTAGTAGTTCCAAAAATAATATCATCAACATAAATTTGAACTACTAGCAAGTGTTACCCCCTGGTTTGACAAACAAAATTTTGTCAATTGTTCCCCTCTTATAATCATTTTCCATCAAAAACTTTGATAATCTCTCATACCAAGCTCTTGGTGCTTGTTTGAGACTGTACAAAGCTTTATCAAGTTCGAACACATAGTGGGGAAACAGGTGATGTGCAAAACCATGTGGTTGTTCGACATATACCTCCTCCAATAAATAGCCATTCAAGAACGTTGTCTTCACGTTCATATGAAATAATTTTATATTCATGTGAGCTGGAAATACAATAAGGGTTCTAATAGCCTCTAACCTAACAACAGGTGCAAAGTTCTCATCATAATCGATTCCTTCTTTTAAGACCATAATGACACTCTTTGACCTAGCGAAGCTAGTCATCCCTAAGACCATAAAGGCATCCTTTGAGTTTAGCGACGCTACTCACCTTTTAAGACCATAATGGCATCCTTTATACCAAGCGAAGCTAGTCACCCCTAAGACCATAAAGGCACCCTCCGAATTTAGCGAAACTACTCCTACCTTACATCTATAGTAGCCTAAATCCTCGAGTATAGCGAAGCCAATCACCCATAAAGTCCATAAAGGCAACCCATTAAGTCTAGTGAAACCAGCATTCTTTATCGTTATAAAAACCTAAACCATTGAGTCCAGTCTACTTGCATAGTCCAGTCCAGTCCATATTTTCATATGCATATAGATAGGCCCATGTCAGTATCATGGTCAAGCCCATACCTTTTCCCATTTCTCTCTATCATTTTCATTTCTAATTTTCCATTTTTATTTCCCATTTCCATTCTCATTTTCCATTTACATTTCCACTTTTTCCATTCCTCATTTCCAATTCTCATTTCTCAATTCATTTCTTAAAATTTATGAGGTCCATTCGATTTATACTCAGGACAAGTCGTAAGATTATCACTTGGGAACGTCTGACAGAGTTTTAACAAGGTCAACCTACTCCCAGACTTGTCAAACGAGTTCTCACTTTTCAGACGAATCCTCTGAAACTTCTGAAACATCATTTGAGATGGGAGACACTTTTGAATAACTCAATGCACTCATGGCTCCGCTCTAATTGATGAACTCCCGTCCTGAAGGATAAGACAAAGAGATTAAAGTGCTGAGAGAACAAGCTGATAACTGAGGGAGAAGAACATGATGACACTCCACCACCGCCACCTCCTATCAAGTCCAAAACATATTTGAGGTTCGAAAAACTCGAGCAATTGATCCAGCCAATTCCTGTTGCACTCAAGAGTCAGGCTCATGGCCATGACATCATTGATTCTGAACTGAGGGAAAAGCTTCCTAAAAAGTTTGCATTGGGTGACCTCCCAAAATTCAAGGGGGTCGAAGACCCAGGTGATGATTTGAGAGCTTTCTACGACTCTCAAAGGCATGAGCAAGGATATGTTTGGTTATGTCTTTCCCTTGACCTTGGATGCACATCCATCCAAGTGCTTCAAATCACTAAACGAAACAAAGCTGAATGACTAGGACTACATCAAAGAAGAATTATGTAAACAATACATATACAACATGCAGCTTCCTATTGGTCTTCGTGAGTTGGAATTAACTAAATAAAATTCCAACGAAGATTTTATCACTTTCCTTAACCGATGAAGGGAAAAGGCCATACAAATGACTAACAGGCCATCTAAAGAGGACCAAGCCCGAATGGTGATCCGTAACCTGCAGTCTAAGCACGGAGAACATGTTACTCCCTTCGTCCCAGAAAGATCTGAACACTTGTTAGGACACGTAGTATTTAAGGTGATAAGTTGTAGTGTAGTTATCAAATGTTATTTTATTTAAAAAGTAGATGTGATAAGAGTTGGTGGGGTATTTATAATTAGAGGAGAGAGAAAGTTGGGTAACTTTTTATTGATAAAATGTAGAGTGTGGGCCAAAGATGTGTAAAGGAAATAATATATTAATAGTGGGACCATGCCAAAAATGGAAGTGTTCAAACTAATTTGGGACAAATACAAAAGGAAAGTGTGCAGCCTATTCTGGGACGGAGGGAGTAAATTCCAATTTATAGAGTCTTTCACGAAGCTCTACAAAGTTGGTCTATTGATTGAGGAAGAGGTGCAAGCCTCTAAGAATAGTAGTGGTAATAATAACAGCTCTTTCAAGAAGAGTAATAATAACCCTTGCAGCTCCAAAAGCAATGACGTCAATGCCCTAACTACTAAAAAGAGAGGTTATCAAAAGTCTCAAAGAACATTCACTCCTTTAGGCATGTCTCTAGAAGAAGCCTTCACTAGGCTTCATGCAAAAGGAGCACTTCAGCCTCTCGGTCCTACTCCAGACTCTGATCCTGAGAATAGATCCAGAAAGTGGAATCCTAATGCCTACTGCAAGTACCACTAAGGAAACGGGTATGCGACATCACATTGCTGGACTTTAAAGCACGCCGTACAAGACATGGTTGAAGATGGTAGACTACCAGTTTCGTCTGCAGCAAAAGTCAGCAACAGTAGCAACCCCTTGGGCAGTGCTTAAATGATATCGAGGCATAGTCGTCTAACGCTAGTTTTCTAGGTCGAGACAGAGAGTCCCTCCCCTAGCTTCTTCATTTCCTTTCCTGTCGAGTCTATGTCCTTTATGACTTTAAGATTTATCAATCTTTTTCTATTCATTTCCAATTGATAAAATAATTGTATTTTCTTTTCATTTTCATTGGCCTTCCATCAATTCATATATGCTTCTAATTCATCAGTGATAAAACTTAAATCACCCAATGATCTTGACTAAAAAAATAATAAAAAATATGATAGAAAAAAAATTTAAAATGGACATACTTTGGATTAAGAGTTATCCCCTCTTCCCTCCATCATTTCAATAAGCCATCACCTTCAATAATCCATCCTCATCCATGCAATCCAAAAAAAATAATCCCTTAAACCATCATCCTCCATGATCCTTTACCATACAACCTTTCAAAATGAAAGCTCCATAAAATAACCTTCAGGCCTTCTAATATCCTAAACCAAAAACTCGTGGGCAAGGCTTACTACATAAAAAATCAATGCCAGACAAACAAAAAAAGTGAAAAAATTTGAAGTGCGAAAAAAAAGGCAAAAGCAAAAGAAAGAGAACAATTTAAAGAGAAAAAAAATGCAAAAAGGAAAACCCAAAGGTAAAAGAAAATATAAGTCAAGTTAGGGAGCTTGCACACAAGTTCTATCCCTCATTCAAATTTTTCAATCCGTCAAAACCTTAACCCATATAATGCAAATCTATGATCCTACCTTAGCCCAGCCAATTAAACCTTCATCAAAACCTAAAACCTCAACCTTTCATGTCCAACTATAACTCCTTTTTTCAAGGTATGTCCAACTCCGCTAGGTTGAAAACCCAAAAGGGTGGCCTAGGCAAAAGTTAGGGAACAAAAAAAAGAGAAGTTCAATCAGATCCAGAACTACGAATGGTGTGATTCCGTAAGGATACATAGGAATCCTAGTCTCGAGGTCTGCCACTTTAATAAAATAAAATAATCAAGGTCTAATGATTTGCCTTTCTAAAAATTTAGGAGCATAATCTTTCTAGATCCCGATATAGACTCGAGTCTGAACCTAACCACGTCAAAGCCTTTTCTCACCTACATCTATATGTGCCACAAAATTAAATTTTTTTATTTTTTTTAATCAAGCTATCTTTATCCTGAAGGACTCTCCAATAGTTCCATGGTCTCTGGTGATATCTGACTTTGCCTGCGTCAACTTCCCAAAAAAGAATCCCCAATGAAGAAATCTGAATGCTCAATAAGAATCAAGCATCTACCAATCAAGTCTCATAGTGCATAATTCAAGACAAGCTTGCCCAAAGTAGGGGCTTCCTATTATGTGGTGGTTCGTCCAAATCAAACTCATGAAGAGTTGTAATTTGCATATCTCACTTATGAACCCCAATTATTTACCAAAATAGTTTTCGAAAATCTATCTATCTCTTTCTAATCATTTATGATCTCCTAACCTTGCAAAATTCTGACCTTGCATTGTATTTGATACCTCCTAATTTTACATAATCCTGACCTTGTATAACATTCCATCTTTCTTAGCTTTGCATAACCCTGATCCTTGCATAGACTCTCATGCATCCTTAGAGAGTCTAAGTTTGCATCTTTGCATCATTATGTGCATTATTATGTGAGTTGTTTGCACCTATATGCTAACATCTTCTTCTGCAGGTAATCAGATTGCTTGTAGTTATTGTCCCGCATACTAACTTTGTTTTTCAGAGACCGGCAATTATAAATCAGTTCTAAACTGCAGAGCGTTTAAAATCGTTCTCCATCTCGACACCGTAGACATTGACTATCAGTTTCTTAAACCTCAGTCAAAGTGGGGGCTTCCATAGACACATAATCATGTGTCCCTATTTAAGGACCCAATGATGAAACATATCGCGGTCTTAATTGGTCCGACCTAAGGGGAAAGCAGTCCGAATAGCCAAGCCCAAAGTTGTTTTAAAGTGAAAAGCTTATTTATAAAGATCCAAGATCATGTTTTAAAGCCCAATTTATTATTCCTAACAATTAATTGTATTTTGAGCACATAAAATAATTTTTTAAGCGCAATCCTTTGAAAAGCTCATTTAATTATTCATGATTATTAATTATTTTTTATTTTCAGCAAATAAATGTTTTAAGAATATATTTTCAAAGTTGAGGTCGGATTTTATCCCATAAAATTGATTTCTTGATTTAAAGGATAAAAGAAAATCATTCAAAACGCATTTATAAGAAAGGATTTCAAAATCTGTTTGACGCAAGGCGGTGCGACTGAAGTACAACGTGCGCTCAGCACACTGCTCGAGTTGCGTCAGACGCACCACGTGCGCTCAGCACACTGGTGGAGCTGCAGCAGGCGTACCACTCTGCGCCTGACACGTGTCTTGGTGCTTCACAGAGAGTCCTGTGCCTAGCGCACTCTCTACGTGACGCATATAAATTCGCAATGGTTTTTCGGATCTAAGGGGACTTTTACGAATACACTTTGACGAACACTCTCCACACTCGAACACTTACGAATTCTCTCAAAAACTCTCATACTTTTACATCTACAAACACACAAACACAAACCTACAACTCTACATATATACTTTGATTGATCTTCGCAAGCGTTCGTTAAAAGGCTTCACGATTGCTCTTCCCTAAGGTCGTTATTCTCTCATATCCAAGCCACGGTATACTCCTAAGGGTCCTTGAATAATTTCCTATTTTTTATATTGAAGTTACTAACGATTTCTTTCATGATATATATCTTAAATAGAAGTTCGTTCTTTTGTACATTCCAATATATTTTTTTCTTTTTATTTATTATGTACATTGCTATGATTGTCTTGTTTGCATGTTCATCACCTCACATGTTATTATTGCCAATCAAGACCTAAAGAATTGTTCTAATATTAATCAGATAATTTGGACAACCTGTTAGGAACCTTGTAATTTTGATTGCCTAATAACATACCACTAAAAATAGTCTTTTGATGTATTTAATCAATCAACTTAGACTAATACTTTTAGGATGCTTGAAAAAATTATGTGGTTGTTCTTTTGCATAAAACTTGACATGAATCGATATTTAGTAGAGGTCAGCAATGGGCGAACGTGGTTCATTATGTCCATATTCGTACCCTCACCCCTGAACTCAATCTATGGTTCATTGACCATTAATGGAGTCATGACGAGAAAATCTACATTGGATAAGTCCCACAGTTGTCCCATTGATTTTCCAATATCCAATTAGGTTTATGAGTCTTTCTTTAAAGAATTGTTGGCGATGTCTTTCAATTCAAAACGTTTTCAACAAAACCTCTACAATGAGGTAGACAAATACGCGCTCACACCGCGTACGTGAAATAAAATCACGCCTACACCTAGATACTTAGCCAATCCTCCGATCAAGTCATAATTTAGGCAACTTAATCAAGTTCTCAACTCAAATCGTTTTGGTACGATGATTAGGTAGGATGCCCTGTCACCAGAATTTCCACTTCATGTTATTGTGTACTTCGTGGAGACTCGCTTATCTCATGGAAAGGCATAAGACAATTTCTAGTCTCTCGAGGTAGTACCAAAGTGAATACCGATCAAAACTAACTATTTGCGATGTAGTAATGTGTCTCAAGCAGTTGCTGATAATCGTTCACCATGAGAAGGCCAAGCACGTTGATATAGATTGTTGTTTCATTTGAGAGAAAGCAGCTAAAGGCGTTATTAGTCCTATATGTGTTCCTACATGTCAATAATTGTTAAAATATTCACCAAAAGTCTTTCTATTACCAAACATCGGCAACTTAGGCACAAGCTGGGATTTTAGAGACCTTCCTTAACACATTGCTTGAGGAGGAGAGTGTATAAGAATGTTAAGTGAGAGTGAACGTATGTCCAAGTTAATCTCGACAATACAAGTTAATCTCGACAATACAAGTTAGTGGAAGCAATGGTGTCCCCCCTATCAATTTACAATTTTACCCCCAAAACTGAGAAAAAATAATACTAAACAATAAATGTATAGAAAACATTACAAAAAGAAACCTAATCAAGTCAAACTTCCCACAATCAATGCGTATCAATCAAGCACAATCAAGACATATCCAGCCTCATATTTGACAAAGAAAATAAAAAAATTGAAATTTACCATAACTAATAAAAATTACAAAGTATTGACCTTTTAATTATGAATATAAAAACTAGACCTTTTCAACTAGCTATTTATGCATGCAATGCATAAATAATAGGGTTAATTGGCTAGAATAGCACAACCTTTGGCTCAAGTGCAAGGAACAACACAACCTTAAACGGATGCAAAGCGTAGAACCAACTCAAACACGTGGTACAGAAAATTGCATAAATGGCACCGGAGCACGGAGATTCCACCGGAGCTAGGGAATCTCCATTATATAATATTTTCTTTTAATTCCATCCCCTTTTTTGTTAGGGTTAATTGCCTAGAACAGCACAACCTTTGGGTCAAGTGCAAGGAACAGCACAACCTTAAAGTCACGTGCCTGCACCATTTCTTTTCTATTTCTCTCTCTTCTCTTCTTCTTCTCCCGTTGAACGTCCAACCTCTCCTTTCTATTTTTTTATTTTGGATAATCTAATATGCGATGCGAGAATGTGAGAACTTGGTTAGTTTGCCTACATTGAATTTCCTTATATTGACAGAGACAAAAGGTAGAACAGTTATTGAAAGAAGGAAGCAGAACGCACACGGCTGTCTGTGACAATATAAGGAAGATTTACCCGGGAAGAGATGGAAGCGCAGCAAAAGCTGCAGTTAAAGGATTGTCTCTTGCTTTAGAAAGGTCGGAGTGCTTTGGCATGCTTGGCCCAAATAGTGCAGGAAAAACATCATTCATCAGCATGGTCAGTATAATTTCATTCTATAACTATGTTATGTTTGTTATATAATCCTTTCAAATGGGCATAATGGCGTATTAACATACATCAGATAATTTTGTCAAGCCATTAGTGATAAAAAAAACTCTTATGCATTATGCTATTTAACTTCTTATATATCCCCATAGATGATTGGTCTCACGGAGCCAACTTCAGGCACGGCATATATTGAAGGTTTAGACATAAAAACTCGTATGGATGAAGTATACACTTGTATGGGAGTTTGCCCTCAGTTTGAGTAAGTCCAAGTCTTGCTCTTTTGCTTTTAAGGAAGCTATTAATCGGTTGATCATACTTCATATCCTTAACAGTATATGCATTTACTTATTAAATTGTTCCAACTTCTTTTGCCCCTACAGCCTGCTGTGGGAAACACTTACTGGAAGGGAGCATCTATACTTTTATGGTAGACTTAAGAACCTTACAGGTTCTACATTGACAAAGGTGATGGTAGAGTTTTTGAAAAAGGCGCAAGAGTTCAACTGGAGAAGAAGAAGAGAAGAGAGAGAAATAGAAAAGAAAATATTAAAATAATGGAGATTCCCTAACTCCGGTAGAATCTCCGTGCTCCGGTGCCATTTATGCTATTTTCTGCACCACGAGTTTAAGTTGGTGCTACACTTTGCACCCGTTTAAGGTTGTGTTGTTCCTTGCACTAGAGCCAAAGGTTGTGCTGTTCTAGCCAATTAACCCTAAATAATATTTGCTCTGGTAGAAATTATCTTTCTTTGGGGTATAAACATGGATAAAATTTGAACATTAGACGTGCTTTTTTGCTAAATATCGTTGTTAAGTTTCTATCACTTAAGTCTCTAACCTGTTTATTTTTTTGGTATTTTAATATTCAATTCAATTAATGCAATAAAAAGTTATTGATTTTTTTAATAGTTGGCATCAAATTAAATTTACTAGTTTTTAATATCACACACGCAACGCTTGCATAAATAGCTCAAATTTACTAGCTCGAATTTACTATGTCAAGTCCAATAGTGAACATTGTCATTGATGTTTTGTATGTCCTTATTGTATGTAATGTTGTCACGGGACTAGACATAGGTGTTCTCTAGTCTCTCATTTTTATTTTTATTTTATCGGGAAAGAAAACTAGGCGGTGTCTCTACAATGAAACACCACCTAAAACATCCCGGAGGATGTTACAAGTTACAAATTTCAAGTAACAGAAAGAAGAGAAAGGAGCACAAAATAACATAAGTGGAAGATCCGCCGCGGCAAAAGAGCCTTCACCCCAGGCTCTCCCGAAGACACCTTCTTGAACCCGACACTGGGGGCAAAACAAACTCCACTGAAACATAATGGGCTCCCTAGTCCTCCAAGGGAACATACCCAAATTATTGATAGGAAAACGACTTAGGGTGGAAATCAGGAGAGGAGCCCGAACCCGAAGTCCGTAGCCCGCGGCCCGCAACCCAGTAGCGAACCCTCTCCCGAAGCTGACGAATAAATCTCCACTGCCATCGCTGCCCAAAGAAAGCCTTGACGCTGAAGACGCTGGCTTCGCAAACCCGAGGAAATCGCCAGCGAAGCGAAGGCCCACCAAAGACGAAAAGAGAAGGGAGAAATGGAGAGACTAGAAGAAGAAGTCTGACGACTGAGGACTAGAAGAAATGGCCAACAAAGGACTAGATAGCCACGGAAGAGGATGGAAGAAGCTAGATCTGAGGGGAAAGAGGAAGAAGAGAGCGGCGACTTAGAGAAATTTTTGAAATTTGGGGCTTAGGGTTTCTGAAATTTGGGGATTAGGGTTTCTAGAGAGAAGGGAGAACCCCTCTCTCTAGTATACTGTTCTCTAGTCTCTCATGATAATGAAATAAAGTAGAATAAAATATTAGGTCGTACAACTCTTCGAGCAATGGCGGACTACAAATGAAATTAAATATAGATCTTTCGACGTTTGCCTTTATATAAAAGGACTCTAAATTCAATAGGACGTACTCTATATTCAACGTTTGTCATTCATATTAATTATTATGTCATTGATGTCTACACTATTCTTATATACCTAAAAGAAAAAAAATGTGCACGAGATTCAGTCTTTCACACAAGGGCTCTATATTTGTTGCGATGCCTTGAGAAACGTTCTCGCACGTACAAACCAGCAAACTTGGACTACATCTGAGTCCAAATGCTTTACGCTAATGTTGCTTCCTTCATCATTCGAAGTAAAATTATCAAACAATGACACGCAGGACATACAAATGAAATCAGTGGCGGATCCAGGAATCTGGGAATAGTTGGTCACACTCTAAGTAGCACGAAAACAGATATAGGTACGGAGATGGAAAACGCCAAAATCAAAATTTCAAAAATGGGTACAACATGGATTCGGCTAAAAGGAAAACACAAATTAACTAAATTAAAATCATTACATAAGTACTTCAAAATACAAAAAAGAACAACAGCTAAGTTTAATGTTTTTAATTAAAGTTGCAATGTATTTTTTCTATTTTAAGAACCAACAATTTTTGAAAAGTCAAAATAACAACTAACCATGCAAACCAGCTATGGATGATAAGATCAAAAAGCTAGAATTACGCATACTTGCTCTGTTTCAAATTTTCAAGCTATCTAAAGTTCTAAACAGAATACAAAAATTTTACCTGCAATTATCAAGGTTCATTTTCTTCTTGGCAAGCATATCCTTACGCCTCCCTGGAGTGGCAACAACAATATGCACACCCTTCTTAACAATCTCCACTTCCGACCGGCCTCTACGGCTCTACTCCGGATACCCGGCCTCCCTAAGTGGAGCCAAAAACTGCTCAATCACCTCATACGTCTGCCTCGCGAGCTCCCTAGAAACTAAAAATTAGAACCCACACACAAAAAAGAAGCCCATAAAACCCACAAAAAAACCAATAAAACCCACCAAAAACAGAAACCCATAAAGTAAAAAAAAAACGAAAGATCATGATTAACAAAAAATACAATTATCATAACATAACCCATTTTACTTTCTTGCAATAAATAAAGAAAAAAACCAGAAAATATAGAAAGAGGAGAGAGAAAATGTGGATATACCATTTTCAGGGTCGTGTTTAAACTTTCTGGGTAAGAAAATCATGATTTTTGCATCTTCATCGCCGATCGTCTCCTCGAAGTACATGAAATCACCAAGTTTTCCATTTTGAATCACCAAGACGATTTTTTCCCCAAATTCTAGGGTTTTGAATGATAATTTTTGGTCTCTGAAAAAGGTAAAATGGGTATCAATCGGTAGATCAAGACGAGATGATCATTTTAGTTGAAGATTTGAAAGAAAAAGGAGGTTCATGTAAAAGAATTCAAGAATTTTAGTTGATGAGAACCTTGAGGTTAGAGGAGAGAGGAAGAGACGTGAGATAGAGGAACAAATATTGGGGTTTGTTTTGTCAGTGAAGGAGAGAGAAAGTTTCGAATTTTTTTTCCCCAAATTAATAGTTGGTCACGTGACCAACTGTGACCATGAATAGATCCGCCACTGAATGAAATACAGATCCCTTTACATACAAGGACTCTAAATTCAACAGGACGTACTCTATAATCAACGTTTGTCATTCATATTAATTATTATGTGATTGATGTCTACACCATTCATTCGTACCTGTAAGAAAAAAAATGTGCACAAGATTCACTGATTCAGTCTTTCACAAAAGGGATCTATATTTGTTGCGATGATTTGAGAAACCTTCTTGCACGTACAAACCAGCAAACTTAGACTGCATTTGAGTCCAAATGCTTTGCACTAATGTTGCTTCCTTCATCATTCGAAGTAAAGATATCAAACAATGACTGGCAAAAGGTAGTCTAGTTCTAAACTACTACTCGTATTAAATGATGTTGATTTTGATTAATAGTGAAGGAATGTGATTCCGTGCCGATTGCATTGCATCAAGGAAACGTTATATACAATATACAAGAGGTAATTTAGGCTACAAATTAGCCAACTAATATGGTAACTAAATATACACTAACTAAATGAGAGAGATATATAATATATACAAGATATATATTCTAACACACCCCCTCAGTCGAAGTGGGAGGATCGCGAATGCTGAGACTGTCCCTGAAATCATCAAATAAAACGCACGGAAGCCCTTTTGTAAAAATATCAGCAATTTGGTAACGGGACGGGACATGAAGCACACGTACTTCGCCACGAGCTACTTTTTCACGGACGAAGTGAATATCCATCTCAATGTGTTTAGTGCGTTGATGTTTAGCAGGATTGCCGGATAAGTAGATAGCACTCACATTGTCACAATAAACTAGAGTAGCCTTTTGAATCGGACAATGCAACTCTAGAAGCAAATTGCGGAGCCAGCAAGTATCAGAAACAACATTAGCAACACCTCTGTATTCTGCCTCAGCACTGCTATGGGAAAGAGTAGGTTATCGTTTTGAAGACCAAGAAATCAAGTTGTCCCCGAGGAACACACAATAACCAGAGGTAGACCGACGGGTGTCAGGACAACCTCCCCAATCTGCATCTGTGTATGAGATAATATGATCAATTTTGGACTTGTACAAGTGGAGACCAAAGGAAAGGGTGCCCTGAATGTAGCGTATGATACGCTTGAGAGCACGCATATGCTCATTAGTCGGAGCATGCATATGAAGACAGATATGTTGCACGGCATAGGAGATGTCTGGCCGAGTAAAGGTGAGATATTGAAGAGCACCTGCAAGACTACGATACGTAGTCGGATCATTATAAGGAGTGTCGGCGGTGGCACTAAGTTTAGACTTAGTGTCAACAGGAGTAGGACATTGACTATAGGTAGACATCCCTGCACGTTCAATAATTTGAGCAGCATACTGTTTCTGAGATAAGAAAAGACTGTGAGCATCACGAGTGACGGCAATGCCCAAAAAGAAACTCAGAGGACCCAGATCCTTCATAGCAAACTCAGAAGCTAAAAGAGTCATAATATTCGTACGCAGACGATCAGAAGAAGCTGTAAGGATAATGTCATCCACATATAACAGAATATAGGCAACATCAGAACCATTCTTGTAGATGAATAAAGAGTGATCTGACTTACTATGAGAAAACCCAATGGTAGCAACAAAATCAGCAAATCTTTGGTACCAAGCTCTAGGAGCCTGTTTCAAGCCGTACAAAGATTTCTTCAAAAGACAAGCATGATCAGGATAAGTTTTGTTACGAAAACCCATGGGTTGATGCATATAGACTGTTTCATTGAGATGACCATGCAAGAAAGCATTCTTGACATCCATTTGATGAATGGGCCAAGATTTGGAAAGAGCAATACTAAGAACTGCTCTAATGGTGGCTTGTTTGACCACCGGGCTAAAAGTCTCATCACAATCAATGCCCTGCTGCAGAGTTTTCCCATCACCTACAAGACGAGCTTTATAACGCTCAAAAGAACCGTCAGATTTGTGTTTATGACGAAAAATCCACATAGACCGAATAACATTCACATTAGGTGGTCGAGGCACTAATTCCCAAGTCTTATTGTCAATTAAAGCATTAAATTCATCCAACATTGCATTTTTCCAATTTTGATCACGGATAGCACTAATAGGATTTTTCGGGATAGGAGAAATATCTGTTGTGGTAGAGACATGAAGATTGGAGGAATATTTGGGATTGGGTTTATAAATACCATTGACGGCTCGAGTAGTCATGCGAGTGGACATGGGATTATTGGGCCTCTGTGGGCTAGGTGTAATTGAGGGAGATGGGGGAGTAGGGTCAGCGTGCTGTGTAGAGGAGGGATGAGAATTTGGGGCGGCACGCTGAACTGGGCTGGGAAGAGGAGAAATGCGTGCCAGGGGAGAAGTGGGCTGCAAGCCCAAACGAGAAGGCAGAGGAGAGATGCGTGGAGCTATTGAGGAAGGCTCAGGATCTGGGCCCGTGTGAGACTGCGGCCCAGGTTGTGAATGAGGGGAGAACAGCGTGGGATTGGGCTCAGGGACTGGGCGTGGGGAAGCAGGCGGCCCAGTGTGAGGAAGAGGGAAGAACGAACTAGGCCTAGGCGTGGGAGTGGGCTAAGGAGATTGTGGAGTGTGGTTTTGAGAGATAAAAGGTAAAAGGGAAGTAGAAAAAGTATCACTCAAACAATCATAATCTGTAGAAAGTGGTTTGTGAAGTTTAGAGAAGGGAAATTCATTTTCAACAAAACGAACATGGCGACAAATTAGGATTTTACCACTAGATAGCTCATAGCATTTGGAACCACGATGATTGGGAGCCGGTCCAAGATAGGCACAAGGGGTAGATCGTTCTTGTAATTTGTGAATGGTGGTAGAAGGGGATTAAAGGGAAACATAGACACCCAAAAACACGCAAATCCGAATATGAAGGGTCACTTTGATAAAGGATTTGGGCGGGGGATAAGTAATTTAATACTTTGGAGGGGAGAATATTGAGGAGATAGGTGGCCATAGAGAGGGCATGATGCCAAAAGGAGAGTGGCATAGATGCATGAGAGAGAATAGTGCGTATGATATTATTTATGGATTTTATATGTCTTTCAGCCTTACCATTTTGAGGCGATGTATGAGGACAAGAAAGACGATAAAGCATGCCATGGTGATCAAAGAACTGTGCAAGGGTGCCATTAACATATTTCGTCCCATTGTCACATTGAAAAGTTTTTATATTACGTTCAAATTGAGTCTTGACGAAAGCATGAAAAGAGATAAACAATTGCTTAACTTCGAGATTTTTTGGCAACGAGGAAAAGTCCACAAAAATTTCTTGTAATCATCAAGAAATAGAACATAATAACGATGTCCGGAAGTGCTAGCAACAGGGGAAGTCCAAAGATCACTATGAATAATATCAAACGGCAAGAAAGTATGAGACAAAGAATCATTAAATGGTAGTTTAGCATGTTTCCCAAGAGGACAAGATGAGCAAAAAATGTTACAAGCCTTATTACAATCAATGAACTTATTACTACGAAGAGAATGTATAATAGCATCGCCAGGATGGCCTAGATAATTATGCCAAATATCATGAGTCATAGCAGTAAGAGCTGATTGGTTGAATGGGGTGGCTTGTGAGTTGGAGAAAAGTGGATATAAGTCCCCAACACTGTCACATCTCATTAGTCTGGTCCCCGTCTGTAAGTCATTGACAGAGAAACCAAAAGGATCAAAAGAAATAGAAACCATATTGTCAGTGGTAAATTTACGAACAGAGATCAGATTTTAATGAGTTTAGGGGCATGTAACACATTTTGAAGGATAAAGGGAGGATGAGGTGAAGGTAAAGTAGTGCTACCGTGACCAACAACGGGAATTAAATGACCACTACCAACAACAATGTTATGATTTTTATTGCTAAAATTGAAATAAGAAGAGAGAATACCTGCATCCGCCGTCATGTGAGATGTCGCGCCGGTATCCATGTAATAATTCCCATCAGGTTGAGAGAGCGATAAAGCATGCATTGCAGCTTCATCGGTTGGCATGTAAGCAACAGTAGAAGGATCATGAGGAGCAATGACATTGTATGCTTGTGGTCTTGACCCAAGAACCCCAGGCCCAGCAGTGGGTCTTTGGGCCGAAACATAGGGCCGAGGTTGCCATGAATACGCTGGGCAAGGACACGGTGGAATCGTTCACCCTCCCCAGCCATTCGTCCACTGTGGCCAGGTAGCGTTGGGGCCCTGCTGACGGGGTGCTGCTTGACGGATCGCGGACTCGGGCGACCACCATTGGGCCCACCATGCTGACTGGACCCTTTTCCTCTCCCTTTATTATTTTTGTAATTGTTGCGCCCCTTGTTGGTACTGTTATTATGGGGTCGTTTAGAAGCAGTGGGAGAGGATTGAGATGATGCGGCTACCATGGCGGCACCAGAGCGGGTTCCATGGCCACCAGACTCGCGTGCGGTACGAGCTTTAATGGTGCGCTCAGTCATCTTCAACCTTGAGCGACAACTTTCGAATGACGGTAACGGTTCTTGGTTTTGTATAAAATCCACGGTACCACCAAAAGCTTCCGGCAAGGAGCCGGTGAGGCGTAGAACTAACCTGTTATTTGATACCGGGGCATCAACATCAGCAAGTCGGTCGGCAAGAGATTGAAGATGTTTGCAGTAGGTGTCAATGGAGTTAAAATCTTCAAACGCAGCATTAGTAAAGTCTTCTTCAAGGTGGGTAGCACGGGAAGCTTTATTGTCTTGGAATAAGGATTCAAGACGCTTCCATGCCGCCTCGGCGGTGTCATCACGTTTGAGGATGGCATGAAGAAGATTTGAGAGATAGTGCCGTAAATCCATTGAAGCACGGCGACATCAAGACGGTTCCATAATGCAGGATCAGCGGTTTTGGCCTTGGCATACGTGGCCTTGGCGGTTTCTTCCGTGGGTGGAACCAAGTGATCATAAAGATCATGAACCCTAGCTAGATTAGTGAAGAGAGCAGCCCAAGAGTGATACATACTCTGCTTGTTGTATAAAGTTATGGGAACGAGAGACTTCACGTTAGTGATGGTGAGGGCAGGGTGAAACTTTTGGGAGTCTGCCATGGATAGGATGAAGAGAAAAGAAAGGAAGAAGAAGAAGAAGATGGGCTAGGGTTGGATGAGGATCGAAGAATAGGCTGATACCATGAAGGAATGTGATTCCGTGCCGATTGCATTGCATCAAGGAAACGTTATATACAATATACAAGAGGTAAGTTAGGCTACAAATTAGCCAACTAATATGGTAACTAAATATACACTAACTAAATGAGAGAGATATATAATATATACAAGATATATATTCTAACAAATAGGAGTTTCCCCAATTTCAACAATAACAGACGAGCATATACTGTCGGTCTGCCGGTGAGAATTCCGGTCACCCGACCGCATTTATGGTACGGGCTGCACCCAGGTATGTACTTTGGGGTGTTATGGTTATAAGTCTTAGTTGAGGCAATTTGGTTCACCCACGCTATTGAGGCCAATTTTGCCATAAATTTATAGAAAAATTATTAAAGAATGAGGAAAATAAAAGACTTGGATAGTATAAAACACGAAGTGATTAAAAGTCCGTGACATACCTTTACTGTGCTTGATTTTTCTCTATTATGTAAGAGAAAACTTGGGGCCAAGATGTCCATCTAAAGTTATAAGCATAACCTTCTTCAAAAATTATTAAAATAAGCAGTCTAACTTTAACATAAAATTAGACAAACTCATACCTATATTCTCTTAACAAGCTTGTTCCATTTAACTATAACCCAACATTATTCCTAGACATCTCGCACAACCTAGACGTCATTTCTCTTCTGTTTCCTTTGTTTCCATTCAAATCTCGAACTACAGCTGACAATTTTATAAAATAACTAAAATTGGGGATACTGTATAAGTTTAGAATTGTTTTTTAACAACGAGATAAATAAACGCGTACTAAAAAACATACTCCCACTAAATTGATTCAAATGACACGTGCATGATCATTTTTTTGCAATATAGTGCACAGCTTGTGGTTGTTCATATCTTGCATTTGTAGTTAACTTTTAGCTATGAATATTTCTTAGTAAGGCAAAGATTATTACTACTTCCGTTTCTTTTTAATCTACACATTTTCCTTTTTGTTCTATTTATTTTTAATCTACATAATGTTGCTTTTTCTAGTTTTGGTAACATTTCATATCTACTTTCTCCTCTTTTTCTACTCATGTCATCCACTTTTTAATATTTTAACCCACTTTTTTTTTTCTCTCTCACTTTTCAGTTTTTCTCTCCACCTTTTTAGTTTATCTCTCACTTTTGCACTTTCTCCTTGGTTCTCCCCTAAAGTGAAGTGTGTAGATTAATATGAAACGGATGTAGTATTTTCTTGCTCATATTTGTCGATCAGAACTGGGGGTAAATTCTCATCTAAGGGGTCGTTTGGTTCAAGGATGGAATGCAAAGTGAATGGAAACAAATAGAGGAGAGGAATGGTAAAAACAATGGTTAGTTTTATTAGTTGTTTGGTTCAAGCCATGGAATGGAAATGGAATGGTAGCCATTACCACCAAATAATGTATTTTGTTACTTGAGGGAAGGGAAGGGTAGCAAATTAGGGGAGTCAATTTCACAGACTTCGTTGACCGCCTCCGTAACCGTTACAACGGCGGTTGGGCCGCCGCTATGAGGTGTGTCCAACACGCTTTTCCGGTGGTCGGCTGGGAGGTGGTTGAAAATTCTCACAAGGACCGTGTGCACGTCACGTCGGCTGACCGTGAGATTCTCGATTAAGGAGGCTTCCGAGGCCGACAATTCTAATGCCGATCCTCGCGTCGAATTTAACGAGCCTGAGGATGAGGATGAAATTGCCAATGATGAGGCCCCTAAGGATGAAGTCGTCTCGAACAAGGCCGATGCGGATGAAGTCGCCAATGACGACACTTCTTGAAGCTTCCTTCTTACCTTCCTTGTACATTTAGTTCAGCTTGTCACGTACCGACTCTTCCCTAGTCGCTATACGTGGCCTACTTGCTTCACAGTCCCGTCGGAAGGCAAGTCAAGGCACCCGATTGCTTGGCTTGGCTAGCTAAGTGTGCTACGAAAATGGCTAAGTATGGAAAGATGGCTAGAGAGAGAATTTATAAGAATGCTCTTATATTGCTCTAGAGAGAGAATACAATCTTGGATGATTACAAATGAGGAGGGGATGCCCATTTATAGCCCTCCATCCTACCTTGCCCCTAATTCTAGAAAGTTCCGCACTTCCTCAATTGGAGGGTTCTAGATACATGCTGCCCTAGAACAATCTAGACACTCTACAACACATATGTACAGCAAGGAAGACTCTAGTTACATTCTAGAAGTCCCTAGCCTAGAAGCTTACCTCCAAGGAGCATGCTAGGCCCTTCTAGAAGCTTCCATGCATTCCCGGAAAATGGCCGTGCACCATCACCTGATTCTGGGCCTCAAATCCAAAATCTGGCTCGACCATTCTCTTTATTAGCCCAAAATATGGCGGACCCCAAAATTTGAGCCCATTTGGAGCTCGTTTGGCCCACCAGATGCCTCGTGTCGTTTTGCCCCTCGTCGGGCCATCGCCCAGCGCCCAGCCCACGCTGCTTGCTGCCCAGCGATGTTGTGGGCCGTGGAATGCCACCCGTGACAAGCTGCTTCTTTCTTGTATCTTCATCTTGCCTATTTTGGGCCTTTTGTAATGACTTATTTAACGTAATGAAATGTGGTGTCGATGTTCAAACTTATTTTACTATGTATTTGGCTATTTGCATTTATTGCTTTTGCCAAGTGTGCAACCGGTTATTTGGATATCAATATGCTAACCATTTACGTCATTATTCATTCCTAACAGTTCGGTCTGGTATATGAGTATGTCATTTGTTCCTTTGCTACCGATGGGTTTCATGAATCGTAGATCGCTAACAAAGATAATCAAGACAATGAATAATATTGATTATGTTCGTCTGAAGTGGCTCTTCCCGGCTAGCCGAATTTATTACGTATTAGCGTCTTATAATGAACTAGGGACGACAAACAATGTCATTTTATTAACTGAAAATAAAACTACTTTAAAAGCATCTAAACATGGTGTTTTTTTAGAATGCTGGCATTCTTGCAATTCTTGAGTTTCTTATAGGCCATATCTTCTAGATGGTATGAACCAGGGACGATCTCTTTCTTCACCAGATACGGACCTTCCTAATTGGCATTTAGCTTACCCTCAACATGGGCCTTACTAGTAGTTGTTGTCCTTCTATGCACTAGATCTCCCTTCTTAACTGGCTGGCTACGAACTCGCTTATTGTAGGCTTTGCTAATACAATCCTTCTAAGCGACTAACTTGAGTTTAGCTGCTAGCCTTATCTCCAGTAACAGGTCCAGATCCTCTTTTTGCAGTTTGGCGTTCAGCTCGGGATCGAAGTTCGTCATTCTCGATCCAATTGAGTAACTCGACATTAACCAGTAGTACTGCTTATGCCCTAAATGCTAGCCTGAAAGGGGTTTCTCTTATTGCTTCTTTTTCTATGGTCCTGTTAAACCATATCACGGTTGGGACCATGGCGGCCCCGCCCCCTTTCATGTCATTTGCTTCTTTTTCAAAGCGTTGAGTATATGTTTGTTGGCGGCTTCAGCTTGCCCATTGCTCTTAGGGTGACATACTGACGAATATGCGAACTTGATGTCGTATGGGCTCAAGAAGTTCTTGATGGGACCGCAATTAAATTGGACGCCATGATCCATGATAATTCCCATGGGTATGTAAAACCTGATTATAATTGTTTCGGTATGAAATTACTGTTATGCGGGTGAACTAGTATCTCCTAATTCTGATTCCGTCTTTCTTTTTCTTACGTTACATAAAGAAGGCTGCTTTTTTCATTTCATTCACGTAAAATAACCTCAGGGGTTGATCCCAGGAACGCCCCTCTGATGCCTAAGTAGTAAAAGAAAAGCCGATAGCTCTCATAATAATGATTATGTACGTACCTTAATAACTCAAATCATGGGGAATTTATAGTGGTCAGGAGAATCCTAATGATGATAGGACACTTCTTATATTGGGTTAATAAATACTTTTCCTCTTATCACTTCTTATCTTTAGGCCCATAACTCATTTAAGGCATAAATGAGTCAGGCTCAGGCTCATTATACATGTCCCATGCCAAGAATACATACAAGGCGGATAACAGGGACTGGCATGCCCTAGAATACCAGTATCATGAAGCTTCCCTTGCTGGATTGACGTATGACACCTTTGCAGGTTGACCATATCGATCTTCAGCGGTCTAAGGGATCGCTGTGGAACTTGGACATCCCTATATAGAAAATAAAAAAGTTATGTCCAATTTCTCAAAATTATTTTACACTATAGAAAAATATAAACAAATAGTATCTTGACTTATTATTTTGAATTTTATCCGTAGATTTCATGGAATTTAAAACTATATGTTTTCAAATAATATTCTTGAATGTGTTGTCTTCTTTTGTTTTATTAATTGAATTTATTTGCAAAGAAAATTACCCGTCATGATTATTTGGCCAACTTTAACATATAATCACCAATTTGATTTTACTTTCCTTAAACTTTTCCTTTCTTAAAATATATAGTTAAGAATATTGATTTAAATTTCATCTATATTATGTTATTATATAAGCTAAGGGTAAAAGGGTCATTTCATATATGAACACCACACTCTCCTCCTTGGCTTATATAATAGAGATAATAAAGACAAATGATAGGTTACAATTTTCAAACGCTCACAAAGTTTTACCATTTAACACAATTTATGTATCATACGCTCTTGTATGCATTAACTTATAAGAATTAGGAAAAGATAAAAACATATTCTACATAATGGAAATTTTAATGTTTTTGGCTTTTTAAAGAGAGTGAATGATTCAGGTTTCGTAAATGTTAAAGGTCATTGATGAACAAAATCGAAAATATGATATATATTACTTTAATGTTATTTATTTAAGTAGTTATATTTTAAATTAAATTTCAAGATTAAAACAAACAATTAATGTGCTAAGCCGGGGATTGAAGCAGACACTTAATTGTATTTTCAGATTATAACAAATAATTTTTTTTGATTATTTTTTGTAGGGTGGATCTCTAAAGATATGAAAGATCTCCTTCCAAATCGTACATACGACTTTCATCGAATACGGCTTTCCACAAAATTCGATATGTATCTATGAGAGATCGAGTATGGTATTGTGTTTACTCACTTTAAATTGAGTATATGTTTCCCTCCTTATCCTGCTAGGATTGGAAATCCTATATTTTCCATATATATATCCATACGATGGAGTCTTTGGGTTTTCGAAATAGTGTAAAAATAAGTGCTTCGAATCATTGCTATTTGACTCATAATTGTTCTAAGAAAGTCAAGGTATTTCGAATTGTTTGTTGACACGAACAAAGTCAGGAAAAACCTCTGAAATAATTATTTCAATATTGGACCTTGGACATATATATAATAGTTATGAATCGAATCTCTATAGAAAGAAGATCTTTTGTCTCATGGTAGCCTGCTCCAGTCCCTTACGAAACTTTGGTTGTTCGGTAGCCATACACTTTACATGTTTCTAGCGATTCACATGGCATCGTCAAATGATGCAAGTCTTGGATAAGAATCTCCAACGCACTAGAACGCCCTTGTTGACGATCCTTTACTTCGACATCATCTAGGGTTCCTCGAACAATGTGATATCTCACACCGGGTAAATCCTTAACCCTTCCCCCTCTTATAAGACTACATAATATTCTTGTAAATTATGGCCAATACCATGTATATAAGAAGTGATTTCAAATCCAGAGGTCAATCGTACTCTGACAACTTTACGTAAGGCAGAGTTTGGTTTATTGGGGGTGATAGTGGAAAAGTTGACAGATAAGTCATTCATACTGACACTTTACAGAACCGTACATGAGATATTCACCTCATATGGCTCCTCATTGAATTCTATCAAAGCCATTGGATCCTTTACATAATTTTAATTCTTTGAAATTTGAACAAACATGACGACTCAAATGATATTCATGCATGGAAAACGCCAAAAATGGGTCTTTTCTTGCTAACACTTTGACAATCCATTCTTTAACTTTCAAAAATTAGTATACTAATGAAGATTCAATAACTATTCATAAGCTATAACAAGCCCAAGTGCTTACTCCCTGTTATGGTCGATTTTTCTATACAGGTCTAGACGATATTTGCCTTCGACAGGTCATCTGGACTAAGTGATGACGACATGAGGTCTGGACCAAAGGTATAACAGCTTGGCTGTAAATACGAGAGACTAAGTCAATTAAAGAATAACGTTAGAAGCAATAAGACTGAAAGTTGAACGAGTCAAGGTTTATTATGAACGTGCCATTATCTCCGTCTATATTATGGGAGCGGCTTGGACGTGTTAAGCTTCATATATATATAAAGCAGATTTGACCTAGAGGCAAGGGATTACGCAGTCACATTCTACTCAAGCAAAACTCAGAGCATCCAAAGCATCCATTGCTACTTTCTATTATTCAAACATTGTTATTCTTTGTCATTAGCTACAATATTTCACTATTAGACTAAATGATAATTGCGGAGGTTGAATTGTGGCGGTTTAACCAATATGAAGCAATAAACCACGTCAAAAGAAAAGAAAAATCGAAAATCAACCTATTGCTGCTGTTCTGGGTGGAAACCGCAGCAATATATGTCAACGGAATTTTTTTCAAAATTTATTGACTGGTTTGACCAGATCTATTGCTGCAGTTCCCACCCAGAACCGCTATTTTAATCTATTGTTGCGGTTTCTGGAAGAAACAGCAGCAATAGGGTCATTAGGGTTCTTTTATACTTGAGCCTTGATGCGCGTCGTTTCCCTCACAACTCATTATACTCATTTCACTGATTCTCTCTCACTCCTCTCGATCTTTCTTCGCACCCTCTCTCACTTCACCCACTCTCACTCCTCTCACACTGATAAGCGCGTAATATGTTATATTTTTACTCCACAATTTTAGTCTAATATTTTTTCTTTCAAATGTTATTTTTATATTTTTACCGACTTTTATTAGTAGTGAGTTATTTATGTTCTTATTATATTTTATTGAATAATTAGCTTAAATAGTGTGTTTTTTATTATAGGTGATTTACAAGTTCACTTTGCTAAAGGAAGACAAGTAGACAACAAGATTAAAAGAAGAAGAAAATGGTTCAAAGCCCAACCTCATTACACGTGAGTAGTAATATGGAACAAAACTGAACTCCTTTTCTTGTTTCCTACTTCATCTTTCACGAGCAAATTGAAACAAGGAAATTAGGAAATTTCCTACTTCTCATCAACTAGAAACTCCATCAAAAAAACATAGAAATAAAACTTATCTTTCTTCCTCCATATACGCACAGCACAAGAGATGAGATTTCTTCTTCTTCTCATCCAAATTTTGTGGCAATTCTTATCATATTCTCTAATCTCTATTGGGGTATATATTACCCGTATTTTCACGCCGAAAGACACGCACGCATATACAGAGAAGTTCGTGAGAGTGAAGAAAACAAGCGGGTTCGTCCAAGATCGATAAATTAACAGGGATTGAAGAATTACTACGATTAGTAGGCGAATTGAGGGCAGCGGCTGCATTAGTTCGGTTCTACAGTCATGAGTTTTCTCCCTTCTACTTTCAATTAGTTGTTCTTGTGATTGAACTTGATTCTATCTGAATTTATTCATGATTTCAGTTTCTTATATCTCAATTATTTGAGTCTAATTGGTTTAACGCTGAGTTGACTGAATTTAATTATTTAATTTAGTATTTATACAATTCATACTATTGTTGGTTAGTTATGAAATTTGATATCTTTACTTGTAATTGGACGCAATTAGTTGTTTAGATACTTAAATTGTGCTATAGGACTATTAAGCGCGGCGTTTAATAGTTGAATAGGGAGGACGACTTGAGATTAATAAGAGTGAGCGGCTCATCTTAGTAGTCTTAAGTGTATGAATTGTGCTAATAAAACAAGTTTATTAGGATTGGATTTGTCTTAGCAAGATTCTAGATTTCTAGTGAGTAAGATAAGAATTGATCGCGGCGATAATTCACCAATCTAAGTGCTAAGTTAAATATTAAAGTGGACTCAATGATAAAGGTTAGGAAGCTTAATTATGTCTAAACATTCTATGATCGAATCGGGAACTAATAGAGTTTGTGTGTCGTCACTTGTAAATAGTAGTGTAGTAGTAGTTTTAATTTTAATTAGTCTAAGTAGTTGGTTACAACCAAAACCACCCTAATCGTATATATGTGAATAGTGTAAATAGTGTAAATTCGTATATAATATATAGTTTTGTCACTTAGTTGAATATTTGAGTTTAGGAAGTTAATACTCTTCTCGTGGGATCGACCCTTTCTTACCCTTTTACTAGTTATAAATATTTTTGAAGGTTTAAGTTAAGTTTTTAATTTTATACGGTAAACGACACCTATCAAATTTTGGCACCGTTGCTGGGGAGATATGTTTTAGTTTCCTATTTGTCAAAGTTTGACTTACTACTTGTATATCGTTGCAGCATGACAATATAATTTCAGTTGTAAATTTTAGTCTAAAGTGCCTACTGTTTAATCATGTCTATAGTATTTCTTTGACTATGATCTGTTAGTTAGAGTCAGTTACACTAGTGTGTTCTTTTGTTCTAATTTGTCTTGCTATGTGATTATATATAGTGAACTATGAAACATTTCCTGCGTTTGAATATCATATTTGCTTAGTTTCATCTTGTGTCTAATTGGTGTGTTAACTTTGCTCAATTAATAATGAATCTGCATGATTATCTACTTGTGTTCCATTTTGTCCCACAAATGCCTTTATTTATTTATGAAAGTCTAAAAAGTAGTAAGAAATGAGCATGTCACATACATATCCTTAATATAAAGTTTATGATTGCTGACAAGTTTAGAGAGTTTGATTTTGTCTATACTGCTCATTTAATCTCTTATTTTCATGACTAGAAGTGCTAATTGGTTCTTCTTGCTGTGTGTGGCTTAGCGAATTAGTTTTGCATCTATTTTTTTCCTGTGACTATATAGTTTAAGGAGTGAATCTTTGTGAAAAAATAAATAAATAGAGTAAACAATACATGGTTCTTTATTCATTAGAAATCATTTAGTTGGACTAGCAACAACGTTATCAGTCTGGTATTCTGCTCACCTAGTAATCTGAAATTTTTATTCATTTATTTCTATCTTTGCCTGTGACTCAAATTATTAGTAGAATTTGTGGTATGCTAGTTTAAGTTGGCATCTTATAGTGTAGTATAGTAACAGGTCCATATCATGTTCGCATACAACTTTTTGCATGATATTAGCTTGTTCCACTTCCTGCATTATATTTGTTGGGTGTATATATGTTCCTCTCTTAGAATTATTCCCTTTACTGCTTGATTTTTTTTCCAATGCAATAAACAATGAATGTTGATGCATCTAGTAGTAAGTGAAACTGTCTTCTTCCTGCTAGTATTTTGCTAAGTGATTTTCAGATTCACCCCTATAACTATAAGAATAAGACCTGAAGTACTCTGTCAAGGATCTGATTTAGTTGTAGATTACGTGGTTTGTATTTTTTTTTTCTTTTTTCCATTGTCAATAAGACAAGTCATCACTATATGTATGTAGCATCTTTTGTCTTGCTTCCTATCTCTAGTATATAGTTAACTGACCACTTTAAGGCTATAGTTCTCATTTCCATTATGAACTTACGACCAATTGATTTGCCCTGCCTATTTTTTTTTCCTTTGGTTTAAACTTTCACTTATTGAAACATGAGTCTAATCTTCTATAAATTCAAAATGTCCTGCACTTTAGGATTAGAAGTCAGAGATTATAATTGAACAACAAAAAAAAAGAGGTAATTTTAAATGAGTATAGTATATGTCATTATGTAGATAGTTCCTATTATATACTTCCTAGAATAGGTAGTCAATATAATATGTGCTCAGTGTCTTAAATACTTAAATATATAGGTATTATCCTCTTATGGTCTGGTTGGAACTAACATGATTATCATCATATTTACACAATAGTTCTGTTTTGTGCATGGGGTTCCGAGGAATACAAATAACCTCTGGATTTTTTCAGATTTGGCGAGCATCTGGAATAAATTTTTATGGGTACACACCTACCTTTAAGACTTTTATGATAAGATGCAATAAGATATATCATGATTTATGTCTATAACTTATTTTGGGGCTTGGACAAAGATATATTATTCTAACAAAATTGGAACCATCTTTACTTCTTGAATAAAAATACATTATGAAACAGCAGTACAATATGTTTTATTTGGTGTGTTCTCTATTTGACAATGTCCATATATGCATGTGGTGTTAACTTATACTCTATAAATAGTTGGCAAATAAGTAATCGAATTGATGCTTAGATTTTCATTATAGTCTATGAATTATATGCTTCTGTTAGGTGTTGTTATTTGATGTTTCACAATGGTTCAATCTGCAGCCGTATCTTGAGCATTGTTATGTTCTATACTTGTGCTTCATTTTCGGTATTAAAGACCTCCATTGAGGTTAATGACAGGTTTAAGTGTGGAGGAAATTATCGTAAGCTACACTATAAAAAAAACAGCACACCCACTGGTGCGAGATTGGCAGCAGCACAACGGACAGAGGCGTTATCACATGCTCCGAGAACCACCACATAACCAGCTAAGTTCTTTCATTATTTCCTTCGATTCTTTTTCATTGAGGACAATGCTGATTCTAAGTGTGGGGGGAGATAAATTGGTGAACAATTTCATTTTTGAACTGGACATTTGGTGAATTGGCAAAATCATGAGGATAGTTTGTGTTTTGTGCTGGCATTATATGACATATAATTTTATATGTTGAACACAGGTTATGGTATCCATGACTTTAAGCTATAAAAAATTGGATTATTTGCCTTATTCTATGGGAAGTGTTGCCAAATTTTCTGTAGAATTTTTATTTTATTCAGTTAATTAAAAAAATTATGTGCTTTTGTTTGCATTAGTTTTAGGACTTTATTTGCATTTAATTTAGGATTTCCACCTCTTAACTTCCTAAGGAATGGCGATTAGTAAGTTTATAAGAAACTCTAATCTAACTTGTTTTTGAAATAAAATAAAAAAAATTCAAAATAATAGATTTTGGGAATTTTATATAATTGAAATATAATAGTTGAACTTGAGAGATTCATAATATAATTGAAGAAAAAAAAATTATCTTGCTTCTCTTAAATAATCTGGCTAGATAAATAGACCAAACCTTGTGAGCTTCTGAGCCTATTAGGCTGACACATCTACATTAGTCTCATTTTTTTTTTTGTGATAGTTCCTGAATGAAGTGTGGCTCTTGAACTTGACTTGGTACCCTTTGAGACTTTTGTGACAAATGCTATGAAGAAATGATTTAGGCGTCCTTTTCATTTTTTTTAGCCTCAGAGATTTTCTTTCATATAATATTTCCCTTTGTTTAACCCTTTTGAGCCTTAAAATCCGTGTTTATTTGCTAACCATACATTACAAACCTGCGACCTCCTACATATTATACCCAAGCCTGGCTAAGGGGAGTTATCATATTAAGTTTGTAGTGTAAGGTTGCGTTATAGTGGAGACATATTGAAAAAAAAAAGGAGAAAATAAGGGTTATGAAATTGAAAAAGAAAGTATTGGAGAAGAAAAAAAAAATTCAAAGAAAATAAATGTTTGAAAGTCATAGAAAGGTGAAAATGTTATGAAATATCCATATAAGTGTTGAAATTGCATTACTTGTGAAGGATATGGTGAATAATATGAAATAAAAAAAAAAATTGGAGTATGATGGTTAAGTATAAATGGAGTTTGTTGTGACTGAAACATCTTAAGTCAAGTATTTTTGCTCCCTTTAGCTTGGCTTCTTATTAACTCCACATTTCTAAATATTATTCCTACCCTTTAACCTTAGCCACGTTACAACCTTGTGAAAGACCTTTTGATCTTTATGCAGTATGTCACTTCCAAGTGGAGAATTGAGACGATAGTCAAGTTTAAAGAAATATACTTCATTTTGAGTCGACTTGGTTATAGGTTTGAGTGAATATTATTTAACCCCAAACACATGAGAGTTGAGTGTTTCATTTATACCTGTGAAGGTCTATTTATTGAACTCATTATGCACGAAAGTGTGGATGAGCCAATTATTTTTGAGCTGTGAAAAAAATTATTTGTTCATGAAATATTATGAGTTTTGATAGTTCAACTGTTTAAACACTAAGAGTATGACATCTCCACTAACATTTTTCTCAATGTTTTTCCGACTAACTTTAAAATGTTTTAGTTTCTTGTAGTGTGCTTATCTAATTTAGTTATTTCCGACAAAGAAAATTGAGGTGGTATATTAGGTCTTGCATTTAGTTTCTTTATTAATGTCATTCTAATATCCATGTTTGCAAATTGGTTTGGAAACCTATGTTATTAAGGCTTTGTGGGTATGCCATCTGAAAATCCTCACGAGACCTTACTCGTCCACTAGGGTAGCCTAGGGGTTTAAAGGGTTTGTTGCACATGCTAAGTGCAATCGTGATTCCTACGACAGTGAGTTAGGTTTATTGCTTTCCTAGTATAACTTTTATTTTTATTTTAGTAGTTTTTTGTTCGAGGGCGACCAAAGGCTAAGTGTGGGGGAATTTGATAAGCGCGTAATATGTTATATTTTTACTCCACAATTTTATTCTGATATTTTTCCTTTATATGTTATTTTTATATTTTTACCGACTTTTATTAGTAGTGAGTTATTTATGTTCTTATTATATTTTATTGAATAATTAGCTTAAATAGTGTGTTATTTTATTATAGGTGATTTACAAGTTCACTTTGCTAAAGGAAGACAAGTAGACAACAGATTAAAAGAAGAAGAAATTGGTTCAAAGCCCAACCTCATTACACGTGAGTAGTAATATGGAACAAAACCGAACTCCTCTTCTTATTTCCTACTTCATCTTTCACGAGCAAATTGAAACAAGGAAATTAGGAAATTTCCTACTTCTCATCAACTAGAAACTCCATCAAAAAAAGATAGAAATAAAACTTATCTTTCTTCCTCCATATACGCACAGCACAAGAGATGATATTTCATCTTCTTCTCATCCAAATTTTGTGGCAATTCTTATCATATTCTCTAATCTCTATTGGGGTATATATTACCCGTATTTTCACGCCAAAAGACACACACGCATATACAGAGAAGTTTGTGAGAGTGAAGAAAACAAGCGGGTTCGTCCAAGATCGACAAATTGACAGGGATTGAAGAATTACTACGATTTAGTAGGCGAATTGAGGGCAGCGGCTGCATTAGTTCGGTTCTACAGTCATGAGTTTTCTCCCTTCTACTTTCAATTAGTTGTTCTTGTGATTGAACTTGATTCTATCTGAATTTATTCATGATTTCAGTTTCTTATATCTCAATTATTTGAGTCTAATTGGTTTAACACTGAGTTGACTGAATTTAATTATTTAATTTAGTATTTATACAATTCATACTATTGTTGGTTAGTTATGAAAATTGATATCTTTACTTGTAATTGGACGCAATTAGTTGTTTAGATACTCAAATTGTGCTATAGGACTATTAAGCGCGGTGTTTAATAGTTGAATAGGGAGGACGACTTGAGATTAATAAGAGTGAGCGGCTCATCTTAGTAGTCTTAAGTGTATGAATTGTGCTAATAAAACAAGTTTATTAGGATTGGATTTGTCTTAGCAAGATTCTAGATTTCTAGTGAGTAAGATAAGAATTGATCGCGGCGATAATTCACCAATCTAAGTGCTAAGTTAAGTATTAAAGTGGACTCAATGATAAAGGTTAGGAAGCTTAATTATGTCTAAACATTCTATGATCGAATCGGGAATTAATAGAGTTTGTGTGTCGTCACTTGTAAATAGTAGTGTAGTAGTAGTTTTAATTTTAATTAGTCTAAGTAGTTGGTTACAACCAAAACACCCCCTAATCGTATATATGTGAATAGTGTAAATAGTGTAAATTCGTATATAATATATAGTTTTGTCACTTAGTTGAATATTTGAGTTTAGGAAGTTAATAGTCTTGTCGTGTGATCGACCCTTTCTTACCCTTTTACTAGTTATAAATATTTTTGAAGGTTTAATTTAGGTTTTTAATTTTATATGGTAAAAGACACTTATCACACACTTTCACAATCACCCTCACCCTCACCGTGTTTCCCTCGTCTCACCATCCCTCAACCTCACCATGTCTCCCTCATCTCACCATCTCCTTCAACTCCCTCATCTTTGCGGTCTCCTTCAACTCTAACGCGACCTATCTTCCTCTCTCCTCAATCGTTTCTGGGACCTTGATCTTCATCATCGTCGCCGCCTTTCATCATCGTCTCCTCAATCGTTCGTGGCTAGTGGGACACCGTGGGTCGTGGTTCGCCGTGGCTAGTGGGTCGTGGGTCACCATGGCTCGTGGTCGCCGTGGCTCGTGGGTCGCTTGCTGTGACTCCTCTTGTAACTTTTTTCATTTAATTTTTAAAAAAAAAATTATGTAATTAGTTTTAATTTGTTCTTTAATTAGTTTCATTTCCTCATTCTGTTTTCTGATTTATTTTATTTTATCTTTTGTATATTGTAACTGTTTTAGTTTCATTATTTATGGTTTTATACTCAATACATCGATTCAATGTGTTATAACAATGGGTTTTAGTTACTTTTAGTTTTTATTGCATTTTAACATTGAAAATAGTATGAAGTTTTTAATTTCAATTTTTTTTAGAACAAAAGTGCAGCTATTGCTACAGATTTTAATTTCAAAATTTTCTTGGCCCAAAACCACAGCAATAGGTGCACTTTTTTATTATTAAAAAAATACATATTGCTGCAGTTTTGGGAAAAAACTACAGCAATAAGTTGACGTATTGCTGCGGTTTACCTATCGCTGCGCCATTATTTGCGGCGCGGCTAAATCTGCAGCAATAGGCCTTTTAAAAACCGCATCTAAGCAATTATTCTACTAGTGTTTGATTCATAAGATTGTTCTTAGTTATTTTTCATAGTTTGTATTGACTGTCGTCCTTCATTGACGATGGCTACATTAGTGGATTGGTGGACTCATAGCCACCCGCGGTTTTCTACCCATCTTCATTGGGGTTTTTCTGCGTCAACATTTCCTTTTGTCTATTTCCTTGATTTCCCCCTTTGATTCATCTCGTCCCGACGATTTAATCTAGTTGTCGATGTCCCGTCAATGAGTTTCATCCTTACGCAAATTTTCACCTAAACACTCCATACTCTCTCTTTTTATTTCTTCTGTTAACACATGGTGTATTTAATAATAAATACAATCCAACTTCACATATATATATATATATATATATATATATATATATATATATATATATATATATATATATATATATATATATATATATATATATATATATATATATATATATATTATCGTTGTTTATATAACTTTATCAACTAACTAAGAAACAGTGTATCTGTCGTACTTCCACAGTCCCATATAGAAATGAGTCCGTTTTTTAAAAGACAGTCTCACGTTAACATGAGACCAGCTAATGTCATCCTGGCATCACGCGCGTGCATAAAACCAGAAGTGGAATTCGTTAACTGCATGGACCTATTAGTTACTCCAGGCGTGATTTTATTTCGTCTACGCGGAATGAGCGCATATTTGACTTCCTCATTGTAAAGGTTTTATTGAAAACGATTTGAAGTAGCCAAACAATTCTTTAAAGGAAGACTCATAAATCTAGTTGGATATTGGGAAACCATATGGACAACTCAAGGACTTATCCAATGTAAATTTCCCCGTCATGACTCCATTACTGGTCAATGAACCGTACATTGAGTTCGGGGGTGAGGGTACGAACACGGTCATGGACCACTTTCGCCCATTGCTGGCCTCTACTAAATATCGATTCATATTATTGTTTAGGCAAAATAATAACCAAATATTTTTTTTTCAAGCACCCTAAAAATATTAGTCTAAGTTGGTTAATTAAACACATCAAAAAGACTATTTTTAGTGACATGTTATAAAGCAATCAAAATTACAAAGAACCTAATAGGTTGTCCAAATTATCTGATTAATATTAGAGCAATTCTTTAGGTTTTGATTAGTAACAATAATCATGTTGGTGATGAAAGCATAAGCAGGACAATCACATAAAATATATAAGAAAAATAAAAGAGAGAGGGTGGAGATTTAGAATATACAGAACAATGATTTTTATTAAGGATCTACATCATGAAAGAAATAGTTAGTAACTTCAATATAAATAAGAAATTTTCTTTAAGGACCTTCAGAAATATAATATGGCTTGGGTATGAGAGAATAACGACCTTCAGGAAGAGCAATCGTGAATCCTGAAGATCGATCGAAATGCCAGTATATGTGTTTGAAAGTTTGTGTTTGTAGGTTTGTAAATATATGTTTTTGGAAGTTTCAGAGTTTTGATAGAATTCGCAAGTATTCAAGTACAGAGCGTACGTGTATATGAAAGTGTTTTTTTAGATTCGGAAAATCACGGCTTATTTATAGCAAAATATGAGAAAAAGATAGAAAAGCAAATTGTGCGTCATGCAAAGAGTGCGCTAGGCGTACGACTCTGCTTGACACACGGAACCACGTGTCCAGCACATAAAGGTGCGCCTGACGCGGGTCAACCGATGTGCTTGGCGCACCGCCTGCGTCAGACGCAGTTTGACAGCCTTTTTCTTAAACGTGTTGTCCTTTTATCCTTTAAATCTGGAAATAAATTTTACGTGATAAAATCCGGTTTCAACTTTAAAAATATCTTTGAAAATTAAAAGGTGGACTAGATTTGCAAAAAGCAAAGTGTGGTAAAGAGAAATGGATAAAGAAATCTCTGGAGCAATTACAAACAACGTAGCTCCACAGCGATATAAAACTGCAAGAAAATTCTACAATCTCATTCTCAAAAGTCAAGATAATGAAGATGCAAGAAATATACTACAAGAAGTCAACAAAAATACTGCTACAAGTAAAAACAAAACCTTAACTATAAAACTAATTCTAGAAGAACAATGCTCATCAAGTACAACTACATTGGTCATTTTAGATCTGGAACATGCAAAAACAAAGGGAAGAAGTGCAATGAAGAAAAGTAATTAAAAACAAATTCCAAGAACCAAACTGAAATTGGAACAATTACTCCAAATGTTAGGTTATTTTAAGTTCTTTTTCAGGTTATCTTTTGTATTTGACATTTTAGATTTATAAAAACGTTATTTCTTCGTTTATATTGGAAGCTAAATAATGCTCAATAGATCTTAACTAATTATAGAACAATGCAAAACTAACTAATGTAGTAGATATGTTAACTAAAAAATAATGCAAGTCTACATATAGATTACCAACTCCAAATGCTAGGTTATTTTAAGTTCTTTTTTCATTGGCGGGATATGCTGAAAGTTCATGAAGGAAGGCCATGGTGCTTTGATAACATGTTGATTCTCTTGAAAGAAGTTGATGGTGATGAGCAACCTGATCCGGTAAATTTGAACCAATATCCATTCTGGGTTCGTATTAAAAATCTTCCATTTAATAGTAGATCGGATGAAATTATTAGGGCTTTGATTGGGAATATGGGGGAAATATTGGAGATAGAGGAGGATGTTTTAGGGTTTGGGAAATATCGTCGAGTGAAAGTAATGCTTGATGTTACCTAGCCTTTGTGATGTTTTCGGAAAATTAAAGACAAAAAAGGTAAAGAACTTGTGGTGGATTTTGCTTATGAATGCCTCCCCTTTTTCTATTTTTCTTGCGGAATCATAGGACATTCAGTCTATTCAGAGAAGGATTGTCAATATGTTACTGAAGAGGATAAACATGATAGGTTAGGGTGGAGTTTATCCCTTAAGGCGACTCCGAGGAAGGGAAGAACGAAGGAATTAGAGGAGGAAACTAAGTATCGAACCTGCAGGAATATTATTTTTTCAAAAGACGACAATCCCAAGGAACTTAGTGCTGGTGGTCCTCAACACGTGGCTGCAAGTACTAATGTGGCGGTTAGGGAGTTGACTCCTGTGAATGTGGGGAGTATAATTAATGGGGACTTAAAGGTTGTTGAATTAAATGAACCTATTGCGCATAATGGAGCTATACCTTTGCACCAAACCCAAAATATTGTTTTGTTAATGCCACCTGTGCCTAATTTGGAGACCCAACATAATGCTGCTACCTTTATTTTTTCGAGCAAAAAAGAAGCAGTGGGGGGAAAATCCAAATCATGGAAACGAATGGCAAAGGGAGTGATGGAAGATAAAGGAGGTGAGATGGATATGGAGATGGATATTGCTGACAACAACTTAAAGATACCTTGTGATAATAGGGAGATGGTTGGTGAGTCTGATGACAGTGCTACGAAGCAACCCAAGCTGAGCTCTGCTAATGATCTTGCTGCCACGATTTTGGCGGAGGTTGGTACAAACTAACCCGCCTAGCATTATGAGTATCATGTGTTGGAACTGCCGAGGGATGGGCAACCCTTTGTCAGTTCGGCAACTTCGTAAATGGAGTGTTTCATATGCTCCCGACATCATCGTCTTGTTGGATACCATGATAAAGAAAAATGAATTGAAGCGTTGAAAGATCGATTAGGTTTTCCTAATGTGTTCCGGGTTGCTAGTAGAGGAAGATCGAGAGGACTTTGCATCTATTGGCAAAAGAAAATAAAATTTCTCTCGTTTCTTATTCTCAACATCACATTTGCTGGGATGTAGATGATGGTGATAAGCAGTGGCATTTTGTTGGGGTTTATCATTGGGCCAATGAGGAGGAGAAGCATAGAACTTGGACCCTTATGAGACACATTTTTCATGAATCCTTTCTTCCTTTACTTTTTGGAGGGGATTTTAATGAGATCTTATGTTGTGGTGAGAAGCAAGGAGGTGTTGATTGAACTCACCGTGAAATGGAGAACTTTAGGAAAACTTTGGATGACCTCTCTCTTAGGGACCTTGGCTACGTTGGACAATGGCATACTTGGGAACGAGGAAAATCTTTTGATACGTGTGTTCGGGAACATCTAGACCATTTTATTAGCTCTCCCTCTTGGATAAGCTTGTAGCCGAACACTATTGTGGAGCATCTTATGTGCTACAAATATAACCATTCTCCAATAATAACTCGCCCTCACATCTACAGCATTCGTAGGAAAAGGAAGAGGGGTTTTCGCTTTGAAACCAGTTGGCTTCTTGATGAGAACTGTGAGAATGTTGTGCGAGGTGCTTGGGAAGGGTCTGCTGGAGATAACTTCACTGTTAGGCTCGCTCTCATGGGCCATCATCTTACCAGTTGGAGTAGCGATAGCTTTAACAAGCTTGGGAAGCAAATTTCGCAAGTTGAAAAGGCCCTCGTTATGGCCCAGCAAAAACCACTTTCGGATGAAAGCTGCAAAGAGTGTGCTGATCTCCAGCGTAAGTTGGATGATTTGAGCGAAAAGAACGAAGCTTATTGGTACTTACGCTCTCGGGTTTCGGAGGTGAGAGATGGTGACAAAGATACCCAATATTTTCACCACAAGGCCTCCCAAAGGCGCAAAACAAATCACATTGCGGGATTATTTGATGATAATGGCACTTGGTGTGAGAATGAGGAGGAAATTGAGGCTATCTTGGGGAGTTATTTTAACTCCATTTTCACTTCTTCAAACCCTTCGGAGTTGGATTTTCATAATGTCCTTTAGCATGTTCGCCCCTTATATCCATCGAATGTAACCAAGCTTTAATGAAGCCCTTCACTAAAGAGGAGATTTATGCGGCACTTGAACAAATGCACCCCTGTAAGGCTCTTGGCCCTAACGGTATGCATACGATCTTTATCAGCGCTTTTGGCATACTATTAGTGATGATGTTACGAGTTTTGTTAGTTCTATTTGTAACACCACGGATTTTCGCTCATAATTTATTCGAGTTGTTTTCCCTTAGTTATTATGTTTCCGTTAAAAATAAGAATATTTTACTTCTTAAAAATATTATATCTTATATTATTTATTTTCAACTCTTAAAATGTCATATTTATATTATTTATTTGATTAGAAATTATATATTTTCTATTATTTAGAAATACGCATATGACCTAGTATTTTTATTTATTCGATTTGAACTCGTATGGGCCGTGCGCACGACTATTTAACGTGAAGTTTTATGTTCCTGAAAGCTATCCGAAATAAAGTCTTGTATGGGAGATATTTGCAGATTTATTTCAACCTTTGAAATCCCTTTGTAACACCCATTTTATCACCCCATAATTACCCCATCATTAACTTTTGTAACCCCCCATTTATTAAGCCATTGAACTCATTATTGTAGCTGTTGTAACCTTCCTATTTACACCCATTTATCATCTTATGAAACTAGTTTATGGACAGCAAAAATCAGTCCAAATTCTTCCTTCTATTCGACCATTTAAAGAGTCAAAGTTGAGAGGGGAATTCATCTCGGTTTTTCCTGCCGCACCTTCACGAAATTGGCTATCACTGGCGATCTAACCGTTGGATTGTTCTAAAATTTGGACAGCATGTTGAGGACATCTGGGAATTCACTTTGACCGGAGGGATTGTGAATGCGAGCGTTTAATCGTCGGGAATATTGATCGTAATAGAGCAGCACGTAATGAAAATTTTCAGTGTTCAAGAAGGAGAATGCAAGCAATTGGAGGTCTTCGAAGGTAACTAACGGCGACCCTAGATCGATTAGTATTCGTATAGGGATTATCTAGTTTTAATACTTAAGTTGGGTTAATATTGATTCTAGGAATTTGGGTGGGAATAACATCATGTTATATGCTTCTTCCATGAGTTTTTATGAATTGTATGTGTAGGTGATTGTTTGGAGAACTTGTGAATTTTGTTGTCTGATTGGAGAATTTGTTACGAGCCTTATTCATATGTTTTGGTATCATTGTTTTGGGATGTTCCTATGTAGAATGTGTCTGCTAGTTAACTCTTATCTTGTGAAGAGTTTTTTTTTCTAATTGTTGTTGTGAACATGGTGCCTTCCACTCAATGTTTAATCATGAGGTGTTGAATTGAACATGATTTATGGGAGCGTGATGAAATCAGTTCGTGTGGTAGTATCAAGTATGGGGTCTCGTCTGATGTTGGAGTTTCATATTACAAAATCTTATAGGGCTTGCAAAGCTTTGTTACTCAATTGTAATGTTTTATTTACGTTATTGGCGCCTAGTAATAATACATGTGAGTTGTTATGCTGATTAATTATTCATGTGGTTTCTTTGAGATGTGATTAGGTGGTATGATAGAAAGTGGGTTGTCCACTAGCGTTCAGCTCTCTCTCTCAAACTAATTATATTATTTTTATTACTTTAAACTTTAATGGTTTGTGGTATTGATACTTGAGTTTATATATATAAGTTGTTTATCCGTTTTGTTTATTTTGTTATCTTTACTCAATTTATATTTAAGCATGTTGTATTATCTTTGTTTAAGTGATTTATTTGATTATCAGAAGTTTACTATTGAGATGTTTTTGTGTGACTTAATTATTAAGGCTTTTATAACTCTTATATGGATCCTAATTGGGCTGGGAGAGCTGTTAGTTACTCCCCACTGATTGTGGATGTTTGTTGATATATTTTGCAGGTGATTATTTCGTGTTATGGGAAATGAGTTAAAGACTATTTAGGATTTTTGTTTGAGACGTTTTATTTTATTTATAGTTATTGCATTGGGTTTATGAGGTTGTTTTGCCTCCTTATGGATATTTTGGATTGTCTTAATTGGGTTTTACTTTTATTTAGTTTAATTTAACCTTTCTTAGAGTGACATTTCCGTCAGGCGATATTTCCGCTATCGCCATTTGTTTAATAAAATGTTCTATTTTGTTTATATTATGTTTATAAAAGGATGGAGTGTTACACTATTTTTCATGGTTCATCCTCCCATGCTTGTATTAATAAGACTAAGATTGCTCTTATTCCAAAATTAAAAAAAACATCATGTTAGGGATGTTGAGTTTCGTCCTATGGCACTTTGTAATGTTCTATATAAGCTTGTGTCTAAAGCTATTGTGATGAGATTAAAAGCTTTTCTTCCTGACATTGCATCTGAAAATCAAAGTGCCTTTGTTCCGGGGCGTCTGATAACTGATAATGCTCTTATTGTTATGGAAATTTTCCATTCTATGAAACATCGTTATAAGAGTCGTCGAGGTACAATTGTTATGAATCTTGATATGAGCAAGGCTTATGACAGGGTGGAATGGGGTTTTTTGAGAAAGCTTCTCCTCACTATGGGTTTTGATGATCGCTAGGTTAATTTGATCATGGATTGTGTCTCATCTGTTACTTACTCTTTCATCTTGAATGGAGGAGTCTGCGGATCTGTTACTCCAGCCGGGGCCTTCGTCAGGGAGATCCTCTCTCTCCGTATCTTTTTATTTTGATTGCTGATGCTTTCTCTGAAATGATACGGAATAAAGTTCAGGGTAAACAGATTCATCGTGCTAAAGCAAGTCGAAGTGGTCCGGAAATCTCTCACCTTCTTTATGCTGATGATAGTCTTCTCTTCACCAGAGCCACCCGCCAGGAATGCATTGTTATTGTTGATATTCTCAACCAGTATGAAGTTGCATCCGGTTAGAAAATTAACTATGAAAAGTCAAAGGTGTCTTTTAGCAGAGTAGTTACTATTGAGCAAAGAGCAGCTTTGATGGGGATTCTTAACATGAGACAGGTTGATAAGCACGAAAAATACCTTGGTATCCATTCTATCTCTGGAAGATCAAAGAAAGCTATTTTTTATTCTCTTTTAGATAGAATTTGGAAGAAACTCCAAGGTTGGAAGGAAAAGTTCTTATCTAGAGCAGGGAAAGAAACTCTTCTGAAGGCAGTTATTCAGGCCATTCCTACCTATCTTATGAATGTTTACAAGTTTTCGAAACTCATCATCCAAAAGATTCATTCAGCAATGGCAAGGTTTTGGTGGAGTAGCAGTGACTCTCATCGGAAAACTCAATGGAAGAATTGGGAAACTACGTGCACCCTCAAGTGTCTTGGTGGTATGGGTTTTAAGGATCTTGAAGTTTTTAATGATGCATTGCTTGTTCGTCAAGTTTGGAGACTAGTTCGCGAGCCAACTCTCTTTTTGGGCGAGTTATAAAAGCTAAATATTATCCCCATAGTGATTTTCTTAATGCTTCACTTGGGTATTCTTGCAGCTATTCATGGAAGAGCATATGGAGCTCCAAAGCTCTTATAAAAGAAGGCATGTTGTGGCGCATAGGGAACAGGGATAAAGTTTGCATCTGGGAGGACCCGTGGGTCCTTGATGGGGGTGGCAAAACCATTACCATCGCAAGGAATGCTGTAGTTACTATGGTGCATGAACTAGTTGATGAACAACGCAAGGAATGGAAATTAGATGTCATTGAAGATGTGTTCAACGAGAGAGATCAACATTATATCCTTGCTCTTCCCCTTAGTTGTGAAAATATCGAAGATGAAGTTACATGGGGCCTTTCCAAAGACCGTTTTTATTCAGTTAAAACCGCATACATGCTTGGTAAGGGGTGCAATTTAGACACTTTCCATCATGCTTGGGTGGACCTATGGAGTTTTGAGGTAAGCCCAAAAGCTTGTCATTTTTTATGGAGGTTGTGCTCCAACTCTTTACCTGTCCGGGCCCTTCTAAAGTATCGTCATCTTATTGAGGATGGTGTTGGCCCTTTGGGTTGCGGGGAGGTGGAAACTAGTAGTCATGCGCTCTTCGATTGCCCTCGAGTTATTGAGTGCTTGTGAGTGTGAGGCTATGCGAGACTGGGATGCTTCCCCCACAATGTGGGACCTTATTGTTCATTGGTGCAGCATTGATAAAGAGGTGAGGACTAGAGGAATCTTCCTAGCTTGGTGTATTTGGGGCTAGAGAAATCAGCGTGTGTTTAACAACAAAACCACTCCAAATCAGGTTCTAGTGGGTCGTGTTCGTAGATTGGTTGAAGAGCATGGCAAATATGTTGGGCGAATTTATCCTAAAACACACCCTAGCATCACTCTTAGTCCTTGAACATGGATAGGACCACCTGGCAGCCTTGACTAGAATTAAGTGGATGCTTCGTTGGCTGTAGAAGGTAGGGTGGGGATGGGTGTTGTAGCCCGTAACTCAGCTGGTCATGTTCTTTTTTGTGCTACTCGAAGAGTTAAAGCCTATTGGGCTCCGGAGCTTGCTGAAGCAAAAGCTATTGAAATGGCTTTACGTTTGGGGAAGAAGTATGGCCTTCAGAATATTGTGCTAGAGTCGGATTGTCAAGTGGTTATCAATCGCCTCTCCAAGCATGCTATTTCCTCTCTGATCTAAATAATATTCTACATGATATTTTATCTGCTTGTTTGTCTTTTCCTTCTATTTTATGGTCTCATTTAAAGCATGATGGGAACTTTTATGGCTCATCACCTAGCTAAGCTAGTAGCTTTTGGCATTGAACAAATTTGGAAGAACCATTGTACTCCGGAAGTGGCTCCTTATGTACTCATGGACACTTTGTCCTTGGATTAATCTAGCTTGCCTTTTCCCCTCAAAAAAAAAAGGTGCACACAAAGAGTTTGTATTATTTACTGCCTTTTGCATTCAAATCAAAATTTCTCAATGTCAATTTCAATTAAATATTAAAAATTTTCGCTTTGTATTTGATAAACCGACAGTCTTTTTTTCTATATTAGTTAAAAAAGCGGAGTATCACTCCGGGATGTACTAGTTCCTTAATATATCCTTCCTTCGTTCTTTCTATATTGCAACAATTGAGTTTTCACGCTTGCCAATGCACAAATTCAACTATTAATATCTTTAATTACTTTTTAGTTAAAATTATACGAATTTGATATTTTGAAAGTATATATATCAAGACGAATCTAACAAGACCACATATAGTATAACAATAACCAAGGACCCTTGGGTCCAATGGTATGACTTCCTATCTCCCACATGGAAGACCAAGGTTCAAATCTTGGTGGAAGCAAAACTTTCAATATTGTGGGGGAGGGGGGTTGGGGCTTGTTGGGCATTTGGTTGAGTGACCCTGTACCAGGGCAGCCCATAGGATTTTCTTCTTACCACGGGTTCCCGAAAGGGGCCCAAAAAAATTAAAAATAAAATAAAATAAAATATAGTATAACAATACTTCAACGTGCGTGTTGGCGGGTTGCTGACTTTTGTGTTGGTTTAGTCAGCATATACTTCGTGTGTATATAAACACATCCTCCAGCTTCATATTATAGTTCCATCCCTTGTACCAATTCCTCATATTACAATTCCACAAAAAAAACAATTTACAAAAGAGATATTAAACGAATATGGACAACAATTCAGTAAGCAAAACCATAGACCTTGTTTTCCTTAACAAAGACAATGAGGAAGAAGAGACGTGCTATGCATATACATATCAGTTAATAACGGCCTGTGCCCTTCCCATGGTCATGAAAGTTACCACTGAGATTGGAGTGCTCCAAGTACTCCATGATCATGCGGGTGTCAACGGGCTGTCAACAATAGAGATAGCATCCTGGATCAAGAATCAAGATCCCCAACCCTAACGCCCCTTCAATGCTCGATCGTATACTCTGACTGTTAGCTTCTTACTCCGTTGTTAGTTGCACGGTTGTCCCCACTGTCGACGGTAAGGTGGAGAGGCGATACAATCCATCACCAGTTACTAAGTTTTTCGTTCCAGACGAAGATGGTGTGTCATTGGCTGCTGTGTTGAACCTGTTGAATGATAAGGTCTTCCTTGAAAGCTGGTTAGTTCTTTATATATACACGCGTAATATATGAATTTCTTATTTATGTCATGCATTCAGCCGCGCCATTCATTATCTTCTTTCCAATAATATAATTTAGGATTTTTTTGTCAAAAACCACCTTATATAATTTTTTTTTTTTTTTTGCAAAAACAAACCTTAAACAAAATATTTTTTGCGAGAACAGACCTTATGTCTTATTCCGATCATTGATCCATGGTTCCGGCATTCGTCATGTCATGTGCAAGGCAAGTGACTTTTTAAACCCAATAAAATCCATGATATTGTCAAGGCCGGAACCTTGGATGATCGGAACAAGGCATAAGGTTTGTTCTCGCAAGAAAATTTTGTTTAAGGTTTTAAGTTCATTAGTTGAATTCTTGTATGTCCTCATTGCAGGAGCAAGCTCGACGAGGCTGTATTGAATGGCGGAATCCCATTCAACATGGTACACGGAATGAACTCATTCGAGTATCCGAGTGTAGACCCGAGGTATAATGAGGTTTTCAACAAAGCAATGTATCAAACAACCACATTTGTCATTAAGAAGATTCTAGACAAGTTTAAGGGTTTGGAGAACATCGATCAACTTGTCGATGTAGGCGGAGGTCTTGGGCACACTCTTCGTGTTATTACTTCAAAATACCCCTCCATTAAGGGCATCAACTTCGACTTGCCTCATGTCATGGTCAATGCCCTTCCATGCTCTGGTATGAATTTTGATATCAATACTATTAATATCTCGCTCTGGCTCGCTAGCGAGTAGCGCCTACCGCATATCATTTCACATCGCTGCCCTTAGTAAGCAACAAAAAAAAATTAATCTGGATACAAAAAGCACATTTAGGATGTGTATTTATGTCTTTTTGACATCACGTTGAGTTGGGTTTCAGTTGTTGGATGTTTATTTATAGTCTTTATCAGTGGCGGAGGTAGCATTAAGCATGGTGGGTCCCCTGCACCATCAATAAATAAAATAACAATCAAGCTGAAATATAAAGAAAAAAGATTTCACTAACCCTCAATCTCTCTTTGAGCTTAAATTTACTGATCTGCAGCCATAGATTAGCACAAGGAAAAGTAAAGCATTGTCCCATCAGGCCTTGGCTTGTCTTTTTTTGGGCCACGCACATTAGATCCAGAGGCTTGAAAGGAGGGGGTTGTAAGGGTAATTTTCCTCCAAGTACCTCTCACTTAGTGGGAGTCGAATCCCTAATCTTGAGGTCATGAGGTGGAATTCTTACCAAGTGAGCTAAGCTAAGCTTGATGACAATCTTATATTACTTGAGTCTTAATTTAGTTTATTCTCCAACTTTCTACAGAGTATTTCTTTGTTGCATGTTACAGCAACTTTTTTTAAGTATTGCATGCACCTAAACAGTACGTAAACATGCTGAACAATTGTAGTGTTAGAATTAAGGATATAATAGATCGATATTAAAACATGATAATTTGTCGGAATAATTGTAAAAATGTTTTAGTACAAATAGTTAAAAATATGAATCTTTTTTATCTTTGGGATTGAAATCTACTATGAATTACTTTTGAAAAAGAAAAAAAAAGATTCAATAAAAATGATTGGTAATTGATGGTGACTCACCATCAAGAATATTATGGATCCGTCATTGCTTAATAATATGAAAAAATTCACATTTTGGCGTATCGCAGGTGTAGAGCATATTTCTGGAGATATGTTCAAAACTATTCCTAAAGGGGATGCCATTTTCTTGAAAGTGAGTAGTCTTCGCTTTACAGAAAACACATTATCAATTTAAAGAAAGAATTAATCAAAATATACTGTGAAAAATCAAAAGATATTTATGAAAAACTATACAAGCAACACACTTTGGGTTAAAAAAAATCTCAATTTATACAAATAATTTTTGTCACAAATTGAAGTTGCCTGGACTAAGCCAAGGTGAATGCGCGTGACTGTGCAAGATGATTAGTTAAACTTGGCAAAAAGTATTTATGAGAGTGAATGCTTTATTATGTCTATTTTTTAACACTACACTTTAAATAATCTTTGTAAAAACATATTTACTTTTCTCTTTGGAGAAGCTATCAATAAAAAAAACAACCAAAATTAATGTTTTTAATAATGCTCCAATATCACAATAATACTAAAATTTCATTGCACGCATTGCGTGCATATAAGGTTAGTTTAATATAGTACACTATACTAAAATACTAATGTAACGACGTAACCATGAATGACATGTACTTGTGTAAAATTTTCTGCCTAGACGTCTTAGCCAAACATAGACAAAATTACAAGAAATATCAACAATTCTATTAATATGGTCATAGGTATTGTAACTGATACCATTTCTTTCTTGCCAATAAATATTTCAATATCGAATTCTTTCACAAGTAAAATCAAATGTAAAATACCTTAGTTGTAAAATACAATAAATATATATAAGCCAAATCTTTCATTAATGAAATAGTTTAAGCCCCGTGCAAATACATGGATGTAATAAACATTATTGATAATAATTATTTTAATTATATCAATTCAATAGAAAGAATACTAGATAAGAAAAATATAAAATTATAGACAAGGAATGCGGAGTAATTTAAATAATATAGGATGTGTATTATATGGATTCTATCTTATTGATGTTTGGTTAGAGTTTAATCTATATATATATATATATATATCTTAAACCCAAGACAAACAAATGTCATGTTGCCACATGTACTCTCCCATCTCCCACACAATCAAATGAGATATTAAACAATAAAAATGTATGTTTCAAGACTCGAACCCATAACATCTCATTTGATATGATAATGCACTAACCAACTACACTACGATGCTCATGTTGGTCTTTATGGGGGGAAAATCATTTAAAGACAAATATTTCTATTTTTGAAGACTTCAAATGCACGTCGGTAAATAATCCGGGGCGTATGGCCCGGGACAAAAACTAGTTATATACTAAGACTCTAAGAGGATAGGCATCTATCTATCTATATTATCTATACAAATATATTAAAAGGCGTTCCTATCAAAGGAACGGTGCCACGTGGCATTCTTCTCAAGCTTCTAATACACATGTTTATAATCTCACTTAAAAATATAAACAATATGTAGTTACTAGGATTCGAACACATGACTTTTGAAATGAAATGTGAGAGTTTCACCACTAATCCACTACAATTTCAATGCTTAATGTTTCAAAGTAAAACATAATAAAGTCTTATAAGTATATGTAATTATAAAGACATAAATAAACTTTTTGATCTCTCACACTTTTATTAAGTAATAACATTCTCTTACCCTAATTCCATTGAAATTGTTATTTTTATCCACAATTCCTTATAAGTTTTTTAAAAAACAATTTGTCATGCCATAACGTCCATTTTCAATTTTGCACTAGACAAAATATTACGAAAAACTAATAAAATGAAGTACGAGATTTATATATAATAAAATATTTTATAATTGTAACTGACCCGGGGCATCGCCCGGGCCAAAATACTAGTCTACACTAATATATTAAAAGGCGTTCCTAAACAAGGAACGATGTCGCGTGGCGCTCTCCCTAAGCGCTTTTTACTACATGTAATCCACATACAGTAAAAAATATATAGAAATTGCATAGCATGAGGTTTGACCCCGGGACTTCAAGGTTATATACTAATATCTTAACCACTAGACCAAGTGTTATTTAGTGTTATCAATTGAATGTATAATATTAATAAATGAAAATTTTCCTTACCCGGGGCATAGCCCGGGCCTAATAACTAGTCTATACTAATATATTAAAAGGCGTGCCTAAACAAGAAACGGTGCCACGTGGCGCTCTCCCTAAGGGAGTTTTACTCCGTGCAATCCACAACAATAAAAAAATTAAAAATTGTGTAGTATAGGGTTTGATCCCGGGACCTCAAGAACATATACTAAAGTCTTAACCACTAGACCAAATAACATTTAGTGTTATCATCTTAAAGTATAATATTAATAACAATGAAAATTTTCCTTACGCGGGGCGTAGCCCGGGCCTAATAACTAGTCTATACTAATATATTAAAAGGCGTTCCTAAACAAGGAACGGTGCCACGTGGCGCTCTCCATTAAGATTTTTTAATCAATGTTGATTCTCATACAATAAAAAATTAGAAAATGCTTTGTATAGGATTTGATCCCGTGACCTTAAACTCATATTAAAGTCTTAACCACTAAACCAAGTCATATTTAGTGTTATCATTTTAAAGTAAAATATTAATAAATGAAAAACGTCATTATGCGGGGCGTAGCCCTGGCCTAAAAACTAGTTAATATATTAAAAGGCGTGCCTGAACAAGGAACGGTGCCACGTGGCACTCTCCCTAAGGGAGTTTTACTCCATGTAATCCACAACAATAAAAAAAATTAGAAACTTCGTAGTATAAGGTTTAATCCCGGGACCTCAAGAACATATACTAAAGTCTTAACCACTAGACCAGATAACATTTAATGTCATCATCTTAAAGTATAATATTAGTAAATGAACATTTTCCTTACCCGGGGCGTAGCCTGGGCCTAATAACTAGTTTTATGTCAAATGGGAAAAGAAAATACTACCATATATTGCTAAATTGTAAAAATATCTTTATTATATAAGTCAAGGAGAAAGTTATGGTGTCCCCCAAACAAAAAACAAACTTTTATACATGTAACTAAGGGCCCGTTCGTTATCGTTTTTTGTTTTCAATTTTCAGTTTTTTTTCAAAACTAAAAACCAAAAACAGGAAACCAGAAAAAGTGGTTTTCACTTTTTAGTTGTCAGTTTTCAAAATCATCATGTTCCCAATAAATTTGACTAATTTTTTATTCATTATAGGACATATATCATATGACTTTGAAAATCAAAAATCGAAAAAACAGAAAACCATAGTAATACCAAACGGGCCCTAAATTTACCTATTTAGTTTTTCCTTAATTATGCCCCTTCCTAATTAAAAAATATACATATCAAGGAAAGTTCAAAATTGCAAAAATCAGTTGACATAAAAATATGTGTAGGAAAACTGGAAATATATGATTGAAAAATAAATTGACATCACTAAAAAAATTAAATCAATTAAAAAGCAAATATTTAAGGAGTTTTTTCTACCTAAACTTTCAAATGCAATAACAGTTCATATACAAATTAACAATCCTTAAAAATAATAAAAATATAAAGAGGATAATCTCATCTTTTTTGTGGGTTCATAATTGTTATTTGTGTCAGTTGGGATAATCTATGATTTTATTTTATTTGGGATTTGTAATTTTCATTTGAGACAATTAGGATAGTTTCATCGTTTTACCTTTTTGGAGAAATATGTAATTAATATAGCCTAAAATATAAAAGACTAGCCTTTATGCCACGATGCATGCTTTTATATGGATTAAAAATAAATTAAAAAAAATTATATGGAGTTAATAGACTTAATTTTATATTAAAAAAATTCATATAATTCAATAGAAAATATACAATTGAATTTTAAATCATTCATCTTTAAATTTTTTAAGAATCATTCAGAAAAATTCGTTGTTCAAAGAATTGTTTGAACCATATTGATTGCTAGACATTGTATCGCTTTTATCAATGTTAGGTGGTTAAAATCACATTCAAACAATACTTTTTTAAAACTTTTTTTATTAAGTCGTCAAATTATATTTAGTTGTACGAATAAACTAGATAAATGATAATAATAATTTTAATTTTAATAATAATATATTATAATTAAAATAATAATAATTTTGTTGAGAGTTGTATCAAAAATTAAATTCATAAAATCATAATCAACTATATTATAAATATTAATTGTCCTAACTAATTACAAAAAATAATGTTTAACATCGGAAAAAAAAATATGTCCACCCACTGGAAACAAAACATTATGATGTGTGTAACACCCCAAATTACTCACTTTCAAATAAATAATAGATAAATAATATTTGATTAATTTAGGAGTACTACTGCCACGTGACTATCACGCTTTCAACAACTAACTAACAAAATAAGTTGCAGTAGAAGACTTGATCAAAATAATAATAACTCTTTATTATTAAAAATAAATATTGTCTCAAACTTAATATAAATAAAACACCATATACTAGGTGACGATCCCCTCCCTAGTATGCTCCCATGCACATCCAAAGTTCACCTGCAAAACTACTAACCAAAAGGTAAACAGGGCAAAGCCAAATAGAAAAAAGAAAATACGCGACAGTATAAAACTGAGTACGAAATGTACTATATAAGTAACACATTTGCTAGTTCATAACAATTTACGTTTTGAAAACTCCATCACTAATAATTCAACGATAACTTTCAGGAACAAACTCTTTCCAAATAACTTAGATTAAAGTAATGTTGAAAATAATTCATCTTCTTATCTCCCCTTCCTTTACCTAAGTGTGCATACCTCCCAATCTAGTCATCCCATCACGGATCTATATCAAGGGGTAAACATAGTTGCCAACAAGTGGAATTGGAAGCATAAACTCTTCTTGACGTTAATCAAGCGGTAATAATAATAATATGACTTGTAAGTCATGAATAAATCTCCTTTTCTCATAAACAACTTTTTGAACATTCAAAGTTCATAAAAACTAATCAAGCCATTCCTTGTAATAATAATAATTTAAATTCCAAAAATATTCAAACAATATGATTGCTAAAATCATTCCTTCTTTTTATTTCCAAAATGATGAACAAAATGTTGTAACCATTTTTAAACTAAATTTCTAAATCAATTCAACTATTAAATCAACAAATAACTTTAACACATAAAACCACATTTCAAAAGATCTAGCTACATAACGTACCTTGATCTTTCACAAAGAGTATACTAGTATCTTCACTTAGTCTTATGCTTGAGCGTTCTCCTAACCAACCAATAATATATAAAAAAAAAAAAAATCCAATAAGTAATTCATCACATGAATTCTTACATAACCTATTATGAACATAGTATTTTTTTGGTAAGAAACATGAAAATGTTTACTTAGACCAAATAAAATGGGAACTTGAATAAAGAATGCAAACTAAAATATATTAAGAAGAGAAGAAAGAATCTTGAAATAAGAGAGTTTGGATTCTTCAAAGTTTTTGGTGTGGAAAAATAGCTTGCGGTTTGGGGTATTTATAGGTGTAGAATAGGTAGTATTTGATTTCCAAAATTAAATACTTTGTAAGCTTCACCATAAAATTAGAAGATTAAACCAAGATTGGTAACCTACACATTCATTTGGAATTTTAATAAAAAAACAAAACCTCCCCTTTAATTGGTGATGGCCGGCCATAATGCTCAAAATAAAATATATTTTTAAACTCCATCATTTAAGTGTTTTAAAAAAAATTATTAATAAAGTTTTTTTTTACTAGGTTTCAAATCCAAAAATTTGACAAATCCAAGTTTTGCTCCATATTCCCTCAAAACAAAGTTTTAAACGAGTGAAATTACTAAAATACCCTTTGATTAAAATATTTATTTTAGAAAATAAATATTTATTTACTTAAATAAATACTCAAAAATATAGGGCATTACAGTCTACCCTTAAAAGAAGTTTCGACCTTGAAACTTAAGACAAGTCATAATCACTTTCCAAAAACTGATTAAAATCCAAAATTGTAGTTTTTGACTCAAATGCTCATGCCAAAAATGCATATAATGACTAAAAAATATGCTAAAATGCAATAACTATGGAAAAGCGCGAAACTCTATCGCATTCTATCCCTTTAAAAGGAGTTACGACCTCATAACTCGACAACTAACCTCGTAAAACAACGCCGGATATTTCATGCGCATATCCGCTTCGGCCTCCCAAGTTGCTTTCTTAGTGCGATTGTTTGACCACAATACTTTGACTAATCTAACGTCCTTAGTCCGAGTACTTCTCACTTTACTATCAATAATTCTTACAGGTCGCTCCTCATAAGTCAAACTATCATCTAACTCGACGATCTCATACTGCAGCAGATGGGACACATCCAGAATATACTTCCTTAACTGAGATATATGGAAAACGTCGTGCACTCGGCTTAAGTCATTTGGCAAATCCAACTTATATGCCACTTTTCCGATCTTCTTTAACACCTCATATGACCCGATATACTTTGGGATCAACCTTCCCTTCTTCCCAAAGCGCATCACCCCTTTCATTGGAGATATTTTCAACAATATCTTCTCTCCAACATTTTCAACAATATCTTCTCTCCAACCTAAAACTCTTCATCCCTCCGCTTCAAATCAGCATAATTGTTCTGTCGATCTTGAGCTGCCTTGATCTTTTCCTGAATCACTTTCACCTGTTTAACCTTATCTTCTAGGAACTCAGGTCCAAGTACCACAATTTCACTAATATCATTCCATCATACTAGACTTCTACACTTCCAACCCTACATAGCTTCAAACGGAGCCATTCCAATACTTGCATGATGACTGTTGTTGTCAGAGAATTCTATCAAATCCAAGAAATCTTCCCACGATCCCTGATACTCCATGACACAAAATCACAACATATCCTCTAAAGTCTGAATCGTTCGTTCTGTTTGTCCGTCTCGTAGCAGGATGAAAAGATGTACTCATTAACATATTAGTGCCTAAATCCTTCTGCAAACTCAGCCAAAAGTTGGACAAGAACCACGAATCACGATCCGAAACAATGTCCTTAGGCACACCATGATATTTCACCATCCACTTCACATACGCTTTAGCCAACTGATCCATCGACCAAGCATTCTTCATAGGTATGAAAGTCGCGGATTTAGTTAAGATCTACACTACCCAAATCGTATCATTTCCAACCTTAGTCCTTGGTAAGGCATACACGAAATCCATTAATATGGGATCCTATATCCAACTCGAAATATCCAAAGGCCAAACCTTCCCTTGTGGCCTCTTGTGCTCAATCTTGACCTTTTGGCATGTGAGACACTTTGCCATGAACTCTGCTACCTCACGCTTCAGATTTGGCCACCAAAACATATGCTTCATGTCCCTATACAACTTATCACCACCTGGGTGTACCAAATACAGTGAGCTATGAGCTTCAACTCTTCTCTATTACTTGGTATTCACCAACTCCCCTTGAACTGGATACTTCCATCGTCAGCTATCTGGAAATTCAAAACTGACCCTCCTGGATCTTCTCTCGAATCTTTTCTAACTTTTCATCCGTTGATTGACCCTCCCTATTCTCATCATAGATCGAGGGTTGAACCGACAAAGAATTCCCTCTTACGTTACCTCCAATGACAGGTTTACGAAACTCTACACATAACCGACTCGCGGCACCATTGCCTTAACTGAATGACTCGACATTCGGCTTAATGCATTAGCAACAACATTAGCTTTCCCTTCATGATACTGGATCTCCAAATCATAATCCTTAATCAACTCCAACCACCTCCTCTGCCTCATATTTAATTCCTTCTGAGTGAAATATATACTTCAAGCTCTTATGATCTGTGTACAACTTACACGTTGCCCCATACAAGTAGTGCCGCCATATCTTCAAAGCAAACACTATTGCAGCCAATTCGAGCTCATGGGTTGGATAATTAACCTTATATGGTTTTAACTGCCTAAAAGTATAAGCGATGACCTTCCTGTTCTACATCAATACACACCCTAACCCAAATTTTGAAGCATCACTATAAACATCATACTACTGATTCACATCAGGTAGAGCTAAAACAGGTTTTCTAGTCCATCTTTCCTTCAATGCCGAAAAAGCTTCCTCACACTCTAGAGTCCAGGCAAACTTACATTTCTTCTTCATCAGGCTAGTTATTGGTCTTGATATCTTCGAGAAATCCTTCACAAATCTTCGATAGTAACCGGCTAACCCAAGAAAACTCCTTATATCAGACACCGTTTTCAGTGTTGACCACTCACGCCCTGCTTGAATCTTAGCAGGATCTACCAAAACTCCTTCCTTTGAGATAACATGTCTTAAAAAGGCAATCTCATCCAACCAAAACTCATACTTAGAGAGCTTGGCATACAACGTATGCTCTCTCAGGGTGTACAAAACTTCCCTCAAATGCAACTCATGACTGCTCCTATTCTTCAAATATATCAAGATATCATTTATAAACACAACCACATATTTGTCCAAGTATGGTCTGAAAATCCAATGCTTCAAAACCATGAACACTGCAGATGCTTTGGTCAGACCTTAACACGTCCTAAATGCAGTTTTAGGAATATCACCCATAAAGATAATAAATTAGTGATAACCTGACCTCAAATCTGTCTTCGAGAAAATCCTCGCTCCTTTCAACTGATCAAATAAATCATCTATTCTCATAAGCAAATACTTATTTTTTATCGTTATATTGTACAACTCCCAATAATCAATGCACAACCACAAACTACCATCTTTCTTTTTCACAAACAATACAGGTGCATCCTAAGGAGAGGAACTAGGCCTTATATACCCTTTTTTAAACAACTCCTCCAACTAAACTTTTAACACTTTCATCTCTACTAGAGCCATTCTATACAGAGCCTTTGAAATAGGTCTGGTTTCTAGCATCAAATCGATAATGAACTCAATATCCCTAATAGGTCGCATACCCGGTATCTCTTCAAGAAACTCGGATACAACTGGAACCTCCCCATTCTCGTCTTCCTTTTCAATGCTCTGAACTCCACATAAACAGAACGAACACCCTTTCCTCATATAAGATTGAATTCTCATTGAAGACACTATCTTCATTCTATTCTCCTTCCTAAGCTTCCTATAAGTCACCCTTTCTTTCTTAGAGCCAACTAAGGACACCTTATGGGCCTCACAATTAATTTGAGCCTTGAATCTACCTAACCAATCCATCCCTAAAACTACGTCGAGGTCCGACAAATCAAACTCAACTAAGTCGAACGGAAAGTTCACCCCAGCTATCACTAAGGGTACTTGACTGTGCAACTTAGTACAACTAAAAATCTCTCATGATGGCAATGCAATTTCTAATAAAATAGACACTGGATTGCCTAACTTAAGCTTTTCCACTAAATTGCTAGAAATAAATAAACGAGAAGCTCTAGAATCAAATAACACTTTAACAGACAGATAATTAATGAAAAAGGTATCAACTACTACCTCATAAACATTCTCTGCCTCACGACGGTTCATGACGAAAACTCTGCCTTTAGTCCGATTCCCCATCCCTGATTTATCACCGGCACTCGAAGAAGCTGACTTTTGTTGATCATTCTGCAGGACCTTATTATTCAGGTTTGGTTTGATTGTAGGTTCTCCACCAGCTTTTCTAAAGCACTCATACTCTCGGTGCCCCAATTTCTGACAATAACGGCACATCACCAAGTTGCCCTCACAGTCCTTCCCATGGTGGTTCTTATCACATCTTTTGCAGAAAAAGATTCTCTCGACTTTCTTCCCATTCCCTTGGTTCCCATTAGGCTTCCGATTAGGGTACCTATTGTCTTTCTCAGTTTGGCTAAAACCACTATTGGGCTTAGGCTTCTAATCTCCACTCTGTTTACTCCCATTTCCGTTATACTTCCTCTTTTCCCCAGAGGAGTTCCCTTCAAGCTCTCTTCCTTTAATCCCATATAAGTGAGCAGCTCTACCATAAATCTCATTAAGAGTCTTAACCGTTACCCCTCCCAGCTTACTTTGTAGGGTTAAGGTTAAGGTTAACCCTTGCTGAAACCTTTGGGCCTTGAGAGCCTCAGACGGTACTATCTCAGGTGCGAACCTCATTAACTCCAAAAATTTGCTATAATATTCATTAACAGACATAGTCCCCATCCTTAGATTGGTAAACTCCATAGCCTTTTGCTTCCTTAAGTACGAAGGGTAAAACTTAGTCCTCAAGGCATCTTTAAACTCGTTCCACCCAAAGTCTGGATCCTCTAAGAGATTGTCTTTCCTTTGTTTCCACCGTAGGTCTGCCTCATCTCTCATATAATAAACATCATTATTAACTCTAAGGTATTCAGGGCACATTATGGAATCAAAAAAGCTTATCGAACTCTCGGATCCAATTTTCTAAGCTAGCTGGGTCCTCTTTTTCATGTTAAGTCAGAGTTTTGACTGCTGCTACATACCCTCTTAAAGACCTTAGTAAAGCTATCGGTTTCACTCTACTTTTGTTTCTTGATTAGCTATCACCTGAGTGATGTTTTTGGTTATCTTTGCTTGCCTTCTAACCATAGAACTCATACTCCTTCTTCTTCTTTCTGCCATTCTGCTAGAAATAAGAGTGTTTGAGGACAAATCTCAACTAACATTCATAAGTTTTGTAACTACCAAACAATTCAATAAACATGTAAGTATAACTAATTCAAACATAACAATCACATACATCATATATCATGGCCAAATATTGGGCCTTTATACATAGCAACTACAATAACATTTGAGTGTATCAAAATATCCTTGAGACAAATAGGCCGTTTCATGGCCAAAACAAAATTACATAAACCTACTGTTACTATTGAAAACTTCAAGCTCTAGGTAGCCCGCCTTAATAACATTATCCAACTCGTCAATGGCCATATAATTAGATTGACCTGGTTATTCTCGAGGGGTATATTCTAGGCTTAGGCTCAGATGAAGCTTCATATCCCATATTGTCAACTGAAGAAATTATGGATACTGGGCTAGGTAAGTCAATCTCAATGGCATCCCCACCCCTTTGAATATATATATATATATATATATATATATATATATATATATATATATATATATATATATATATATATATATATTAGTTCGGTGCCAAAATGATGAATAGTGGCTAACCACACGCCCTGAAATTCATGATTATCCCTATTCCATTCCCCATTTGGTAAGACTACATTAGCGTACTTATCGTAGAGGGTTTGGTATTTAGGTGTCTGAGGAAGGTGAATTAAGGCTAACAGAACTCTGTTAGGATTCTTCACCGACTCATGGCTCCCAGTCAAAGGCATTAATATCACTGGCCTCAAAACATCATATATAAATTCAGGGACGATTTTTCCTTCCAAAAGAAGTTCTTCTTAGTAATACATGTCCCTCATGTGGTTAATCATCTGTAACAAAATTACCCATTAAAAAAATATAATACACATAATACTACTATTTGCTAGTCAATGCAATATGACTTAGCTTCCTTGCTTATCCCACACATAGGGAATAACATCAACCTTTTTCTCTACCTTCAATTACCAGATACAACCATCATATAAAAGCAAGAAGAATTCAAATAACATAAACAATTATAATACGAATATATGTTATCTAGAAAAAAAATTATTATGGTCCAAGATTTGTACTAAATGCACCACTATGGCTTAAAATATTATTTCAAAGTTTTTTTAAAGTGTGCTTGATTTCAAGATGTAGAATAGCCAAGGTGATTAGAGCTCCCAGGTAAGGAAGTTACCCACAACGTCGGGGAGAGCCTTCCTCATCCTAGACAGAGTTTGTCACCCCAACACATATATACCCTTCATCTTTCTAAATAAATAAAAAATACCTTTTAGTGGCACTAGCAAGATACATCTATACAAATTGTAACGGAAGAAAGCAATAAACTTGACAACAACAATTTATAATGCAAATGCGAAACTCTATATGCCCATGTTATGAGTACCCACCAATTTTAATGTTCAACTTTTATCTTTTTTAAACAGAAAACTAATACCACTTTGTAACACCCCCAAATTACTCACTTTAAAATAAATAATACATAAATAATATTTGATAATTTAGGAGTATTACCGCCACGTGATTATCACGCTTTCGGTAACAAACTACTAACTAACAAAATAACTTGCAGAGGAAGACTTCAACCAAAATAATAACTCTTAATTATTAAAATAAATATTGTCTCAAACATAAATAAATAAAACATCCTATACTAGGTGAAGATCCCCTCCCTAGTATGCTCCCATGCACATCCAAAGTTCACCTGCAAAACTGCTTACCAAAAGGTAAACAGGGTAAAGCCAAATAGAAAAAAGGAAACACGCGTCAGTATAAAACTGAGTATGAAATGTACTAGATAAATAACACATTTGCTAATTCATAACAATTAACATTTTGAAAACTCTGTCACTAATAATTCAACGATAACTTTTATGAACAAACTTTTTCCAAATAACTTGGATTACAATAATCTTGAAAACAATTCCTCTTCTTATCTCCCCTTTCCTTTATCTAAGTGTGCACACCCCCAAGATACTCATCCCATCACGAATCTATATCAAGGGATAACTATAGTTGCCAACAAGTAGGCTTTAAAGCATAAACCCTTTCTTGATGTTAATCAAGCGGTAATGATAATAATAATATGACTTGTAAGTCATGAATAAATCTCCTTTTCTCATAAACACCTTTTTAACATTCAAAATTTATAAAAACCAGTCAAACCATTCCTTGTAATAATAATAATTTAAATTCCAAAAATATTCATATAATATGATTGCTAAAATCATTCCTTCTTTTTATTTCCAAAAGTGATGAACAAAATGTTGTCACCATTTTTAAACTAAATTTCTAAATCAATTCAAACATTAAATCAACAAAAAACTTTAACACATAAAACCACATTTTGAAAGATCTAGCTACACAACGTACCTTGATCTTGCACAAAAAGTATACTAGTAACTTCACTGAGTCTTATGCTTGAGCATTCTCCTAACCAACCAATAATATAAAAAAAATCCAATAAGTAACTTATCACATGAACTTAATAATGAATTCAAACATGATTTCTTACATAACCTATCATGAGCATAATATTTTTGAGTAAGAAACATGAAAATGTTTTAGTTAAACCAAATAAAATTGGAACTTGAATAAAGAATACATACTAAAATAGATCAAGATTGAAGTAAGAGAGTTTGGATTCTTCAAAGTTTTTGGTGTGGGAAAATAGCTTGAGGTTTGGGGTATTTATAGGTGTAAAATAGTTAGTACTTAATTTTCAAAATTAAATAGTTTGTGACCTTCACCATAAATTAGAAGATTAAAGAAGAATTTGTAACCTAAACATTAATTTGGAAGTTTAAGAAAAAAAAAACCTCCCCCTTAACGGCTAACTCCCCGTGAGGTAACTGTATGAATCGGTGATGGCCGGCCATAATGCTCAAAATAATTTTTTTTAAACTCTATCATTTAAGTGTTTTTTTAAAGAAAAAAAATTATTAATAAAGTTTTTTGACTAGGATTTAAATCCAAAAGTTTGACAAATCCAAGTTTGGCACCATATTTCCGCCAAAATAATTATAAACAAGTGAAATTACCAAAACACCCTTTGCTTAAAATATTTATTTTAGAAAATAAATACTCAAAAATATGGGGTATTACAATGTGGCTTTCTGTTTTCTCAGTTTCAGAAAACACAATAATATTTCAAATCGAAATTGTTGAAAAATAAATGTAATTGAGCCATAATAAGAATAAAAGTGGCATATTATTGCACGATAAACAAAAGAAGAAATAAATAAATGAAAAATTGCAAATTTCTACCTTTTGCATCTGTTGGCGTTCTTAATTGTAATGGTCAAATTTTCCCTTTATTTATTTAAAAAAAAAATTCATCCCTTCTTTTAGTTTGGCTATTAGCAATAGTGCTAATTCTGAAAATAACCCCTCCCAAATAAAGATTAATGAAAGATGAGTAAGGACATTGTCATAATCTCATGTGGTTAACACACCTTCCCTCTTCTTTTATCTCTATACTATATAATCTCATGTGGTTAACACACCTTCCCTCTTCTTTTATCTCTATACTATAAGGGAAGGGAGAAGCAATGGTGTCCCCCTATGAAATTACATCTCTAGCTACACTAAAGAAATTATTAAAAAAAAAAAATCTTCACAATAAATGCAAATCAACATAAATTTGAAAAATTAATTTAAATAAATGAAGTCTCCAAATAACATCCTAAACAATTCAAAGTCAACACAATCATATCAATGTAAATTTGTCAAAATATTTTTAAAGGAAATGTACCATAAATTTGAAATGACACATTGAAAAACATAATGTACAAAGGATTATACATTGGATAAAACAAAATTAGAAGTGTGTTATGAAAATACATTATCGGTTATATTGTATATAAATACATGATGAATGATTTATATTGTATTTAAAAATATATATTCTTTATCAATAAAATAAGACTCTTTAATCTAATTGAACATCGAATCATCAAATAGTTTCGACTCCAACTATATCGTTAGAAACTACAAAAAGGTTCATTAATAACATATTTATAAAAAAAATTAATACTTTATATACGTTTTATTGATTTAAGTTATTTATGGAGTACTTATAAGATAAAACAATAAAAAAAACAATGGAAGTTTCTAAAATACTATAAAAAATGTAATTACCTGGAAAAAAAATATCAAAGGCTTTACTACGAAAGAATAACAAAAAGAATCTAATGCAATAACAAAATAATTAAAGCATGTATCGCGTGCATAGGTAGCTAGTATAATATAGACAAGCTTATTACTAATAATAAATAAGCCAGAAGATGGGATCTTGGTGTTTACTTAAAATTAAAATAATAACCTCCTTATATATTCATTAGTAATAAATGATGAGGTAATTATGCCAATTTAATTTCAGTGCGTCATATCATGCATGATGTTCTTAATTATTCTCATAGTAACAAGCAATCATATAATACAAAAAAAGCATTCACAAAATAATTTGACATAATAAACAAAATCCTCAACCAATAAAAAAACTTTCTATAATTTCATTTGATGATAGAACTTTACATGTAAATGCTAATCACAATTTCTAAACACTCAAAAACAATTTTTTCCTTTGCTTTCCTACTTACAACTTCATTTTCAAGTAATTCATGTATTTAGTATTAACATACCATGATAATTTGTTATATGATGATCATAAATTACACCTTCAAAATTACATTTACATGAAATTTAAGAACATTGCTAGATAGATGTCTCTTGATTACTCTTGTCTCTTGATTACTCTTGATAAAATAATTCAACTCTTGATTTCCGAATATAGGATTAACCTCGAGCTAGATAGATGTCTCTAAATTTAATATTTCAACTCTTCTTCATAAAATGTATCATAACAGTGACGAGATATATCGATGGAGCACTCGAATTGAGTTGTGAAAATAAGCATGTACGGAGTGTTATGTTTCACGTATCACATATGCATGCATATATAAGAAAAAGAACTGCAGTGTCATCATTAACTTATAATATAGGGTATCTAAATTTAAGAGTAATTAAAATTAATTTTTTGAATAAATAATATGAAGAATATTGTTACTTCTGTGCTAAAAATAATATGACCTCAAGTATTTGCTCTGAGCATCACAACTTTTTATATGATTTGTGCAAAATTATATGTCTGTTTATGAAACTGGTCCAAAATCAACGAAAAAAAAATATCTGAAATCATTTTACTATATTACATATTACATGTGTATTCCAAAAATACTAAAAATGTTTAAAAAATTCAATATTACGACAAAAAAGATCAATCAACCATTTAAATTATTCATTTATTTTGTCAGTTTTGAACTTAATATGTAATATAAAATTAAATAGTTAATTTAAGATTTTTTTTCAAAATAATTAATCATATATACAATTGGAAGGAATTTTAGGAGATTCTACTTTAGTCAACGTTGTGCTATTTTGAAATATTACTCAAAAAATTGTGATTCTAGTAGTAAATACTTTAGGTCATATTATTAAGAATGCATTGGATGTGTTACTTAAAATGGAATAATATTATGAATTCATGACAAAATGACACATTAATTGATCTAATAAATGATTAATTAATTGTTGTGTTTTTTTTCTATTTTTAGGTTCTTATATGCATCGAAGGAGCTGCATATAGCATAGCTCTTAATTTCATATACCAATTAACAACAGCATTGTTTAGCTTATACCAATTTCTGCAAAATAAACTTGGCTTCCTACTTTTAAATTGAAGTTCTTCCTCTTTTTCTTTTGTTTTTTGAAAACCATTAAATTTTGGATGAAGTTTTATCGTTCATTGATTTATTAAAAAAATATTGTGTCTAATTTCTTTGTTCTTTTAAATGAAGTGGATCTTGCACGACTGGACTGACGAGCATTGTTTAAAGTTGTTAAATAATTGCTACATGGCCTTGCCAAATAAAGGGAAGGTGATTGTGGTGGAGACGATAGTAGAAGATGACACACTAAACACACATTCCAGCAGAGCTGTAAGCCATATGGATGTACTCATGATGACTCAAGTCCCTGGAGGCAAGGAAAGGACTAGGCACGAGTTTGAAGCCTTGGCCAAGGCAGCTGGATTTTCAAGTATCACCTTTGATTGCTGCGTTTATAGCTTTTGTGTTATGGAGTTTTACAAGTGATACAGGCGAATGAAGCTAATGTTGTTGTGCTCATTTTAAGAAAATAAAGCCGAGAAATATCATGTCGAGTCTATTATACTCATTGAGTCGAATTAAATCAAAGAAGGCCTTTTTTTTATGTTTTTCCTCTTATGTTTAGTACGGAATAGTCTGTTGACTTTACAATAAATTGGTTACTCGTGTTATGTTCTAGTGACATGCATATAGTACACTTGGTAGTTGGTACCTCCTGTCATGGCAGACCCATGCATATAATTAAATGCTTGTTTGATATACTTCATCCGTTTTTTTTAATATTGGATCTTTGTGGATTATTTTGGAGAACCTATGTGGCTAATAATCATTGCGGAGTCTAGCTTAAATGGAATTTATCTTTCTATTTTTATTGGGTCACATGGGTAAGGAGAGAAAAAAAATATTATAGGTACCCATGTGATACGAACCCACTTGTATAGGAGGTGAGAGCATACCTAATGGTTGCCCTATGGTTTGTGGTCATCAATTATTTTATTACTTCCTTACTCTTTCACCTCATTCATACCCTACTCATTTCAATCCCATATATTTCTTACTCCCAATGGTTGCCCTCCAATTTGTGGTCATCACATTTCTCTCTCCTAATTTTTAACATACCCCACCATATTTTCTCTCTCCTCCAATTCCACTATATTATTATTTATGAATAATTGAATGGAAGAACACTGAATTTTGATGGTAATTAAATAATATCTTTTTATTAATTATTTTTAGACAAAATTTTTATTTGATTTAATTAATTAAGTCGAATGATTAACACTTGAATCGTATGGCATTGTAGAAAATGGATATTTTTTTAATAATGCATTAAACAAGAGCAACAAAGACAAAACATATTATTAAATAGATAAACATCGAAGCTGTTAAAATAAAACAACACTACGCCTTAATTAAAGCCTGGTTTCTCCGAATTTCATCCAAATATTTTCCATTAGGTCTGACTTGAGGCGGTCATGCATGGGCTTGTCACGAACTCGAACTCTATTAGTCATCTATGTTTGCAAGTTTGCAATGCGATTCTCACTAGTTTCATATCTAAATGGTTCATTGACATTTTACGCATTTTGTTAACTTGAACTAGGACGTGGAGGTTCCTCATAATCATTGGGATCATAATGAAGGGAATATGAATCTCGTTCATCTTCAACTATCATGTTATGAATAATAATGCAAGCGATTATTAATTTCTCTAACATCTCTCTATCACGAGTTAAAGCAGGTTGACGAACTATAGCAAATCGAGCTTGTAGTACTCCAAATGCACGTTCCACATCTTTTCGTACACCCTCTTGTCGTTGGGCAAAAAGACTTTCCTTCTCATTCCGTGGAAGGTTTATTGTGGGTATAAAAGCTGCCCACCGAAGATATATACCGTCGGTGAGGTAGTATCCCATATCGTATTGGTGGTCATTTACAACATAGTTAACTGGAGGTGCACGACCTTCAAGAACATCGTTAAACAATGGAGATCTATCAAGAACATTAATATCATTACACCTACCTGGTGTTCCGAAGAAAGCATGCCAGATCCACAAATCATATGAGGCAATGGCTTCTAGAATCAATGTCGGCTTACCAGGTCTTCCAGAATACATTCCTTTAAATTGAGTCGGGCAATTTTTCCACCGCCAGTGCATGCAATCAATACAACCCATCATGCCTGGAAATCCCCGTTGTTCAGCTGCAAATAATAAACTATTTAAATCTGTTTCAGTAGGTCGTCTCAGATATTCATCACTAAAGTGGGAGACAACCCCTTCAACAAAATGTTGCAATGAATCTCTTGCAAGAGACGCACTGATTCGTAGATAATCGTCCACTGAATCAGCTGATGTGTCGTATACTAACAATCGTATAGCTGATGTGAACTTTTGTAATCCAGAAGCACCAAGTCTACCAGTGGCGTCTGGCCTTTGTTTGAAGAATTCATTACGAGTAGTTAAGACTTCCACTATACGGAGGAAGACATGTTTTCGCATGCGAAATCTTCGGCGGAAATAATTTGGAGGGAAGACAGGATTATCTGCAACGTAGTCACTCCATAAGCGGTCGTGTCCACTTTCACGATCTCTTGGAACTATAGTCCTTGGTGCCCTAGGAACTTGATTAACCGCGGCGCTAATTTCAGCTGGATTGGCCAATATGAAGCCATCCATCATCTGATCCATCAGACGGTTTGCTTGTCTACGCCTTTCATAACGTCTTCTATAATTTGCTTGATTAGAATTGGCAACATCATCAGAATTGGAGGAGTCGGAAGTTGAAATGTGACTGTTGTAACTTGATTCAGATGACATTTTTTGGTGTGTATGTATGAACGTTCTTGTGTGAAAGGATGAGTGTAGTAAAGCGTAGCATCAAACTAAATTTATATATAGACATGATGTCTATCATTATTGCCATCAAATAATGACATTTTTTTTAAAATCCACCAAAACAATAATGCTCCAAAAATTGAATGGTCTATTGTCATATTTTGTCATTAAAGTAACATAATAATGCATCTGAAAATTGCAGTGAGTAGTCATTCCTGCATTTGTTTTTTTCTTGCAAGTTATGAATATTATTGCATCTGATCACCAACATTGAGTAGTCTTTTTTTAAAAGTTGAGTAGTCACTTCATGTAGCTGTAAATAGAGCAATAAATTTGACTGCATATGGGTAGTCACTTCATGTACAACTTAAATTTATTAATGAAGTAAAAAACCAACAATTTTGGAATCACTTTTTTCAACACATAAACATTAACTAATAATAATGCGTTTATACAAGAGCTTACACAAATAGATAGCGTCTAACTAAAACAACTTAAGTACAAATAGAGCTTACACAAATAAATAGCATCTAATTTAAAAAAACTTAAGTACAAATAGAGGTTACACAAATAGATAGCATCTAAATAAAACAACTTAAGTGCAAATAAAGCTTACACAAATAGATAGCGTTTAATTAAAATAACTTAAGTACAAATAAAGCTTACACAAACAGATAGCGTCTAATTAAAACAACTTAAGTACAAATAGAACTACCAAATTACTTATCCTGGAAATAAAACCTTAACAAGATTATTTTTCAATTCCTCTTCTTCTTCTGTTAGGTATGCTTTTGATGAAAGGACTTTGAATAACTCCAAATTAATCTTTCTTTGTTTCACTAATACCTTCTCTTTCTCTATCTGCACCCTTTTACTTTCGATATCTCTATCATGTTTTAGCCTAGCAACTTCCATTTCAGTTTCACTTGTCCTCGACAAATTCATCTCAGATACCGAATCCACCCATTGTTGAAATGCCTCTAGAGGCATGTTCATAACTTTTCCCTTACCCTTACCTTTATTTTTTACAGACCCATCACTAGGAGGCTGGATGGAACAACCTATATCACCACTGGTTGGTGTATTTTGGTCAGTTGAAGTGGAGAAGTTACCATCTTCATTAATTCGAAAGCTCTTTGAGCCACCTTCTTGGGTTGTCGTCTTCTTCTTGCATTTCTTGACAGTACTCCCAATGGGCTTCCATTGGTCTGCCCCCATTAGAATTTCCCAACAATGCATGTCTTGAAACTCTGCATGTCTCTTTAAGTCACTCTTGTATATGGCAAATGCAGTCTTCATAACATCATCATCTGATTGACCACTTGTTTTCCTTGCCTCAGCATAAGCATATGCTCCAACAAACTTTGAAACACTTGCATTAATCCTCTTCCAACGACTTCTAAGGGGCTCCATTTCTCTCTCTTTTAATAAATCAAACTCCCTGATCCCTTGAACCCTTTCTTCCTAACATATGTTTCTATAACGTCTAACTTGGTCAAATGTATCAGTAACTCTACCCCGACACGTATTTCCCTATTTGGTTCGTACCAACATATTTATCTGTACTAACCTGCAGCTATGATTTTACAAGGACTTCTTCTTCAGCGTGCGACCAAAATTGTCTAGACATTTTTTCAGCTTGTGTGTCTCCATCTTCACCATCATTGTCCTCAATCTTGTCCTCTTCGTCATCATCATCACCTTCTACTGATGCAGCACGAGATCGCAATGAAGTATCGAAGTCTGGAAGTGGCTCTCCACCTACCGATGACTGAAAATGTTGGGACATAGGAAATACTGAGTCAGATTGAGAATGTTGGAATTTCTCTGTTGAATTTGGAGGAAATTTAAATTTGGATTTGATTAGGGGAACCTAAGATATGCATGGCATAATTTTGATACTCTGAAAAATTTTGTGAGTTGGGTTGCATTTCAAAATTGAGATCCAATGGAGAATAGTTTGGATTAGTTTGAGATTGTGTGGCCTTTTTTAATTTTGAGGGGTTTTTTTTCCTTCCACTTTTTGGATCCATTTTTTATGAGATAATATTATCTTTGGAGAGTGGATAGATTTTTATAAAGCAAATAGTTGTATTTGAAACAAATAACAAGTAGATTATTAGAATAGAAGGAGTGTATGAAAGTAAGAATAGAAGAAGAAGGAGTGTATGAAAGTATATCAATATTGGTCTTCATTTATAGAAGGAAAAAAAATAGCTGTTGTAGACTCTTTTTTTTCAAAAATAATAATTTAAAACAACAATATTAACGTTACAATTCAAAAACGTGTGTAACGGTAAAAACAAAAAGCATCACAGCTCTCAACCGTTAGATTGAGAAAATAAGGACCCTTGGATGCTTGGATTTGTTGGCAGAAATCAACATCACTTTACACGTGTTGTGCTAAGAGGTGTGTAATGCTCTTTGCTCCTCTTTCTCCTTTGGCTCATGGGGAAGAGCTGGGCATTGTAATTTCAGCAATTTTCTCTCTCCTATTATTATACTATTACTTTTTATACTTATCTCCTCAAAAAACCACTGATGGGCAACGGCTATTAGTTAGGGTTGGACTCCTACTGTTCTTAGAGCACTATATAGGACTTTTGTAGACTTTATACACTAGGATGCTATGGTCATACTTTTAGGGGTAAAATGGTCCGCATAAACGTGTAAAAATGGAAACCTTCAAAATGAGACAAAATTTTTGACATACCAAAATGAAAAATGTGGCAAACGAAAAGAAACACACAGGAGAATAAAAATCTCAAATACAAAAAAACTACTCTGAAGCTCTCTCGAAAGTTCTTCCCCAAAACGCCAAGTGCTGAGATCCTACATCACCTGACCAGACCACTCGCCGGTGACTGTGTTCTTCTCAGTCGCCAGTGAGTAACCGAGCTTTCCGGCGACACTATTTCACTTTGTTTCTCAATATCTGATCTAAATTTCCAGGTTTGACGTTCTCCTCACTGTCTTCTAGAGTTTGTCTAGGTGTTTAAGGTTTTCTTTTCAGGGTAGTTTTTGTGATTGTCGGTGTGGTAATTAGGAGCTCTTCTGGTGTTGTTTGGATAATCCGTTTCTGATTTGTGAAATCAGGGGCATATTATCTTTTCTGCTCTTCGTTTTCGGTAGTTTTGGGGTGTTTAGTCTTCGTAGGTTATTTGGTTTGTCATATAATTTTTAGCTGTTTCTGCTCTATGTTGGGTTACTTTTTTCAATTGCCTAGTAGTATTGTTGTTTTAAATATGATTGTTATTGAAGACTTGGGAAGTTCTTGTGCTTTGTCTGCTATTGTTCAGTATCACCTATCCGTTTTAGATTATGAGGATAAAGATGTAGAAGAGATGTTTGATAAGGTTTCAGCTCCAAAGGAAGTGATTCCCTTTGTGTCATCCCTGAAAGAGGAAGGAAATTAGTTGTTTAGGCTAAAAGATTTTAGCAGTGCGTTTGCTAAGTATGGGAAAGCTATCAAATTACTAAGTGTTGTCATCACTGCAATTGACGAGCATTTTGATTTAAGCAAGGATGAATTTCTAGTTAAGGAATTGGTTGTCCCACTGCATTTAAATCTTGCTGCTTGTGGGTTGAAATTGAATAAGTTCAATAATGTTATTGAGGTGTGTTCACTGGTTTTGGGGGTTGATAAGAAGAACGTCAAGGCATTGTTCAGAAGAGGATTAGCGTTTAAGGAATCTGGTTATTTAGAAAAGGCTTTTGAGGATATTTTATAAGCTAAGGAGCTGGAACCGAGGAATAAGGACATCAGCAAAGAGTTTGCTAGTTTGGAGAAAGCTCTATTTCCATTAGTTCAAGAGGAAGGAGGTGACGATTTGTCTAAGGTTCTAGGATGTGAGAGCTCAGAAGCTCGTGAATAAGGAAAGTTGGTTGTCCAAGAATCAAAACATGGTATTTGGGATGCGCAAGTGGAGTCTGTGGGAGAAGGAATGTGTCGAGCTGAAAAAGCTGATGATTCAATTAATCCTATTGGCTGGGATTCTGAATTATCTCTATCTGAGGCCTTCCAAAAAAATGATTCATTTAAAAATGACGTTATGAATAGGGATGATTTCAGGAATGAGGTCCCTATCTCTATTTCACAGCAAAATGATGACCCACCACATCGAGAATTGGATGCAAGGGTAGACCATATGATGGTTGATAATGAGGAAATGACTACGTCTTCTCGCGAAGATAAAGTTGTGTTTATTAACAGAAGAAAACCCTCCATACGCTTGTGTGTTTCTCGAGCATATATTAACAAGATAGGGAAAGGATGAATGTTTCAACCCTGTTCTCTGTCAGTTCTAAAGGTCCGAGCCTGCAAGCCTAATCCTTCTAGTTCAGCTACATCAGATAAAGCCGTCTTAAATCCTGATTCGCAAAATGGGAAGAATATTGAAAGCTTTCATAAAAAGAGAGAAAGTCAGGTAGAAGATATTCATCTTATGAAAATTGCTCAAAGACAAGAGAAAGCAGGATAAGTATCAAAGGATAGGATGGATGTCGCAGTTGCTCCTCTGGAGGGTGATAAGATTTGTGAAGATATGATTAGTGTGATGGGAAACAAGGAGAATATTCATTTTTAGGATAAGATGAAAAAAGAGGAGGGAATAAGTCTCAGAATGTGAAGACAAGAGGTGGTGTGGCTGGTCGATACTCAAAACTATCGAAGGTACAAGGAGGAAATCATGTTAGCCATAATGCTAGTGTACGATTTCGGAGAACGAGTTCGAAGCTCGCACAAGTATCGCATTCCGTTGGATAAAAAAGGAAAAGTAGTTGTCCTCCCTCATCGGATTTTTCGTATCATGTAAAGAAAAAACCTGCTTGGTCTTCAGGTTTATGTTCTTGTCATAATTAATGTACTAGGTTGTCAGAATTATGATTGTGTCATGGGTCTCGAATCCCTGCTAGCTTCTGCGGCAAGTTAAGGTTTGGGTGTTTTGTTTGGTTGTCTTTAGTCTTAGGTTTGTGTTGCCTTTTTGTCTGTGTGTACTTATTGTAAAAAAAAAACACACACAGAGTATAACCATTTTCATTCACATCATAAAAAGAGAGTGTGTTCCTAACCAAACAAAACTCTGTGCTTCGTGACAGAGGTTGTTTGGTTAGGCCCAACTACTTCATTTTTTTATAGCTCTAGTCCCAAATCAAAAGCCATCCACATGGCCTTCTTAGTTTTTTGACACCTAAATAAACTGGCCCACTTATTTGTTCAGACTTATCACTTCCTCCTTCCATTTGTGTTTGTCATGTACCTCATAAATCAACAACCTCCAAAATTTCTCCAGATTTTGGGGTTCCATCCAATCCAAAAACTGAGAAGTACAGAGTGAAAGTACAAAATTGAAGGTGAGTTCTTCTCCCTCTATTTCTTCATTTTCTTTAATTTGCTTCACCCATGTCCATTTCGATTCTTCTTCGATTTATTTTTCGTTCCCTAACAAAACTGAGAGTTTAAGATACTAAACAAATTGGGTTGTGCCTCTTTTCACAAAACAAAAAAAAATTAACATGAACATATTAAAGCAGGGAGTAATCAACAAAAAACTTCATTTTTTTTATGGGACAAAAATCTTCATAGTCTAATTCAATTGACCGAATTACAAAGATTCTTAAAAAAAAGGAATATTGATAGCTGATATCGAATTAAAATTGGTTGTATCTGAATTAAAAAGTTACAAACATATGCAATTTTCATCACAAAAAATAAAACATATTAACAAAAATCAACAAAAAAACTTACATAAAAAAATTAACGAAATTTTGAAAGGAAAGGTCAATAGGGGTGTGCTTCCATCGCCTTATGAGATGATTCAATACAAAAATAAACTGATAAAAGGAAGTTGAAGAGAAGAGAGAGAAAGGGAAATAAAAACCCACACTTTGAAGAAGGAGAGCAGGACTGGACCTTTGATTGTGGGCTTTTTTTAAACAAACTCCAACTATCTCATAGTGGACTACAAGTGGTCAACCCAATACATACACTTGCAATACATACATGCACTCTATTAATTGACAGGGCCAAACTATTAGTACTCCCTTTTAGTACTTACCAGCACTCTTAATTGACAGGGCCAGGGAGTACTAAAAAAATACTCCCTTTTAGTACTTATATATATCACAAATATGATACTTCTATTTTAAGTAGTTCTTTTAAAAATTGTACATCTTACGTGGAATTGGCCTAATAACTTGACAATGAATGTATAAGTGGGTATTACCTAACATTAAAGCTTGACTTTGTAACTTATTAGTTAATGATCAAATTAGAGTTTTAAACTGAATTAATTTATTAAAACTTATTTATTCTACTAAATATGTCATCATCAATTTAAAACACACGACACACCGAATTGTCCAATTTTAGTAGTTCAAATTGCTAAATTTCAATTATATTGCTATTCACGCCATCTTTTGTTGTATGTATTTTTTAAAATATGAAGGGATTACAAAGGCTTACACTTACAAGTCATAATTTGTCCTGCTATCAACAAAGGTGTGTTCTCGTTCGAAATGTTGATATTGTGATAGTTCATCTTACTTTGCATGTTCACTTATTTTTCTGTTTAGATTACAGCTAATCTTACTTTGTACGTTTATATATTATTTTGTTTAGTAGTATATGTAAGTTATCTCACACAATATAGAACATTACAATTAACTTAAAACATGGAAGAAAAAGCTCCTAAAAAATATAAGTCACACCCATACGCTTTATGGCCTAAGGAGAATAAAGAGCAACTGAGAAAAAATGGAGAGATGCGTATCACATGAAAAAAAAATAAACAAATCAAAACTTCTACGCAATCATTTTCACGTAAAGAAAACAAAATTTTAAAACTTGAATCATCACAATTGTCCGAATCACAAAATAATCCTTCACAAAAGAAAAGCTGGTATGCAATGTTACCAGAAGAAAAAAAGGAGGAAATTCGAAAAAAGAGACGACAATTGTATGCAACTCGTAAAAAAAACACGGAGAGGTCTAACTATCGATGATGGAGAATCAACAATTTCCAATATCAGTTCCATGATAAAAATCAAGCTTCATCACTTCCTTCGCATAAAGGAAAAGCTACAATAACTCATTGTACATCTTTTGAAAAAGGTACTACAATATATTGTGAAGTATTAGGTTATTATATTACCCTAGATGAATTATTTGATAGGTATATAGTAACTGTGATCATTTTTATAACAATAGGTTCTTGCTCTAAAGATGAAGGTTCTTGCATAGATACGACTGCTTATTTTGATTTTCAAGACTTGAAAGGTATCATTCTTAACACATTCTTAATTAAAAACCAAAAAAAGAAGTATCTAAAACGGACATATATATGTAGGTGTACCCGTTAACAACTGAAATTCATCAACACTTATTCCACACATCGCCGAAATACTACCTCAAGTAGAGCCATGCATTTACTGTGGAGCCAAGAGATTTTATCATGAGCCTAAACACTTTTGTTGTGACAATGGTAACATAGTACTAGCTTCAAACAATGTTCCCGAAACAAAGGAATATATTCACATATATTCACGTACCTATAACAATTCATTTGCTTTCACCTCCTTTGGTGTTATATATGATAAAAAATTGTGTAAAAGAAACAAAGGAATATACACTTTTAGAGTTCAAGGACAAGTCTATCACTTTATCAATGAACTACTTCCAACTGATAATAAACCAAATTATTTGCAGTTGTATTTTTATGACACATATAATGAGATCGACAATAGACTAAAAGTGTCGGAAAAAATGAATGCCAAAATCGTGAACGAACTTATCCAATGCTTAGATGTCAATCCTTACTCCAACTTCTTTCGAAGTCTAAAAGATATCCCAAATTTAGAAGACCAAAAAGTTATCATAAGATCTGATCCAACTTTAGACCAACGAACATTTAACACTCCAACAACATCACAGGTAGCTGCAATATGGATTGATAATAATGAATCAATTGAACTTAAAGAACGAGATATTGTCGTATATGGTTATAGTGGTGAAAGTCATAGAGTGAAATATTATTATGGTTGTTATGACCCACTACAATATCCATTATTATTTCCTTTTGGAGATATTGGATGGCATGAAGGCATAGAAAAGATAGATAAAAAAAGAGGAGATTTACATTGTCATGACAATTTAGAAAATGATTACAATGAGATTATCTCTTCCGAAATACTTTTCCAAAAGGAAGAAAGAGGTATGTCTAATCGACATCATTGTAATAAACTTATTTTTGCTTCTCCTCAAATATATTTGATTATACATATATCATTTCTTTTCCTGCAGTGCTTAGTAAAGGAAAGAAAACAAGGAACAATGTATCATGTAGGGAATACTACTGTTACAAATTTCAAATTCGGCCTTTTAAAAAGGAAATTGTGCTACATTCTCGACGTCTAATACAACAACTAGCTGTTGACATGTACATAAAACTAGAGACATCTTGACTAGATTATTTTATAAACCGTCAAGAAGAAATTCGAGCAGAATTATACCAAGGAATTATTGATAGTGTTTCTATAGGTGAGAATCGTAATTCAAAAGTCGGAAAAAGAATAATTTTACCTGCTTCATTTACTGGTGGCCCGAGAGATATGCGTCGGCAATATATTGATGCTATGACTTTAGTCCAAAGATTTGGTAAACCTGGCATATTTCTCACTATGACTTGTAATCCTAATTGGTTTGAAATACAACAAGAATTGTGTTTTGGAGAACAAGCACAAGATAGCCTAATCTTGTAGCAAGAATTTTCAAGGCTAAATTTGAGAAGCTAAAATTTTATTTATTCAAAAAACATATTCTCGAAAAAGTTAGTGCTCGCGTGTATGTAGTTGAATTCCAAAAAGAGGATTACCACATGCTCATTTTCTCATAATTTTACAAACTACATATAAATTAACTTCCCTGAATCATACGATGAAATTGTATGCGCGAACTCCTAAACAAGGAACAAAACCCTCACTTACACTCACGTGTTGCTAAACATAAGATACACGGCCCATGTGGTCTTTTAAACAAAGCAAATGTTTGTATGACAAAAGAAGGTCGTTGTAAAAACAAATATCCTAAAGATTTTTGTGCTATAGCAACTCATGGAGAAAATTCATACCCTAAGTATAGAAGACGAAATGATGGTCAACTTGTGAAAGTTCGAGGTGCTAAATTAGATAATAGATGGGTCATTCCTTATAACTCTTTTTTATTGGCAACATTTGATTATGTTGAAATATGCTCAACAATTAGCACTGTGAAATACTTGTATAAATATGTATCTAAAGGATATGATCGAGTAGCATTTAATTTATTATCCCAACAAGATAAAAGCGAGATAAATGAGATTGATGCATTTCAATCAGCAAGGTTGATTTCTGCTCCAGAGGATATGTGGAGGATCCTTCTTATACGAAATTCATCCCCCCATCATTAATTTACAACTACATCTTGAAGATAGGCAATTTATCACGTTCACCAAACACATTCATCTAAATAGCATCATAAATACCGAGTCTTCCTAAAAACAATGCAAACATAATATTTCGCTATGAACAAAATTGATTTAAAAGCAAGTAAATTGCTATACAAAGACTTCCCCGAGTTCTATGTATGGGATAAAAAAAGCAAAACATGGAATCTTAGAAAAGAACGAAATGTCGTAGGTCGAGTTGTAATTGCTAATCCAATAGAAGGTGAAAGATACTATTTGCGCTTATTATTAAACCACATTAAGGGCGTCACTTCTTTTAAGGCTTTAAAAACCATTATTAATGGAAAAGAAACATCCTCATTTCGGGAAGTGCCTTACTAAATGGATTATTAGAGATAGACACTTATATTGAGCAATGTCTAGAAGAAGCTTCTCTATTTCGGATGCCATACTCATTACGAATGCTTTTTGCTACATTACTAGCATATTGTAATCCAAGTAATCCAAAAGTCTTATGGAACAAGTTTGAACATAAATTAAATGAGGATTTTAAATACTCCAATTTACCAAAAGAAACTATAAGAATAAAGGTTCTCCAAATTAATTCCATATTAGAATCAATGGGAAAAGACATAAACAATTATCCTTTAATGGATGAAGCTATCAATTTACAAGAAAATCGAAAACAAGTAAAGAATTAGAAGATGAAACAAATATCATAGTGTCGAAGAAGATCGCTTTCGGTGTCCAAACTAAATAAAGAACAAAAATATGCATATGACACCATAATGGCAAAAGTACTATCCAACCAACCTGAAGCCTTCTTTATCGATGGCCCGGGAGGAACAGGAAAAACTTATCTATATACCGCCCTATCGCCTACTTTGCGATCACAACATTTTATAGCTTTAGCATCGGCAACATCCGGAATTGCTTTGCATCGAATATGCCCGTGGCAAGAACTTGTTATTCGCAATTTAAATTGCCACTTGACATCGATAATACAACAACTTGTGATATAAGCAAACAAAGCAATACCGCAAAGCTTCTTAGAGCCGCAAAATTAATTATATGGGATGAGGCTTCTATGGCCAAAAGGCAAGCTATTGAAGCAGTTGATAAAATGCTAAAAGATATCATGGAAATTGATCTACCTTTTGGTGGTAAAGTTATTGTATTTGGTGGTGATTTCCGGCAAGTTTTACCCGTCGTTCCAAAAAAAAAGAAGAGAAGAACAAATTGATGCAAGTTTAGTAAGATCTAAAATGTGGCCCACATTACAAAAGATCAAATTATGTGAAAATATGCGTGCAAAATCGATCCTCAATTTTGTGAATTCCATTTAAGAATAGGAAATGGAACCGAACCACAAACAATAAATGACATGGTCAAACTCCCACCTTCAATGATTGTTCCGTATATTGACGAGACAACATCTCTAAATATGCTAATAAAGAGTGTTTTCCCGGCATCTAAACATGGCTGCAATAGATCCAAATGTTATTACAAATCGTGCCATTCTAACTCCTAAAAATCGATCCGTACACTACTACAAAAAGGCATAAAGAGACCCCCTTTAAAAATCACATTAGAGATCACCCAAGAGGTGGTCTCTAGCTCAAAGAGACCACTTTTTAGAGGTGATCTTTTAAATAAATAAAAAAGAGACCACTATTTAAGATAAGTGGTCACTTAGGTGCTAGTGGGAGCAACAAAGAAAAAAGGATTAGAAACCACTTATTTGAATCAGGTGGTATCTTTGATTATACCAAGAAACCACTTATTTGAATCAGGTGATATCTTTGATTATACCAAGAAACCACTTATGCAAACAAGTGATCTCTTTGGTTTCACCAAAAGGCCACTTATCTTTATAGGGTGGTCTCTTTGCTCAAAAAAATTATAATAGTGGTTTTCGTCGGCATATTTTATTTTTGACTAAAATTTACGCATATTTTGTTTTTTAATTTAAAAAGATTCTTCATATATTACTAGCTATATTTTATATTATCAACCCACTAAGCATGTACATAGTACCTTATTGAAGCAAATATTTATTCACAAAAAAGATTCATTTAAATTGTAATATCATTGTTTCAAGAGGTCTCAAAGTTTCAATCAATATGTTTTGTTAGCCAGGTAAATTAAGAAAATTCACAACTACATGAACAAAAGTTTCAAAAATAGAAAAAAAATAGATACATTATACGTCCTAGTCAAAAGCCACGCTATCTTCAAATTCTTCCCATCCGCTTTTACACTTGTACGTACATGTGAGCACCGCCAAAGTACTACTAAGAGCGTGGTACCAAAATTCTGCATGTGGATCATATTTATCACATTAACATCTACATATGACGTATGAACTATGATCATAAATATATTGTTCATATAATTAATCGGAGAAACTAAAGCTCTTTTAAAAGCATCCAAATAAGTCTACACAAACACACATAATATAATATTTACCATATAGCCCCCGAAGCCCTTGCATCAAACATTTAAAAATTCTTAACAATAAAAAATTTAGAATCACAATCTTCTAATACCTGAACAAAAAAACAAAATAGAGATAATAAAAAATACATACAGCTTCTAATAAAGCCACGAAAATCAAATTATAAAAAACCTCTAAGATCTTAACGGAAAAAATCAGATATCCACCAAGGTAACGCATGATACATCAACCTTCATGTTCTTATTATAAGCAAAATTCCATTGTTGAAGGGCCAACAAATAAGCATTATCAATCTAAAGCATGCAATGCTTATTACGATTCATTCTCCACAGCAGTCTACAAATGGAAAACTATTAAAGAAACCCAGAAGATAATTAAGTAATTAAGTAGTATTTCCCATCAATGTATAAGCAAAGATCAAAGTATCTCACACAGATAAATCATCACCACGAGGGATGATATTATATTCCTATTTCTAACCAATAAAGCAAGTCCATGTAAAGCCTCCAAATTTAAAGATTGAATGAAGAAAGCAAAGCATGAAATAGCATAAAATTGGACACAAAATGACATAAACAAAGAAGCACCCCGACCAACTATTCGACAAAATGCTCAAGTGAAACACAAAATCAAGATACATTCAAAACAACAGAGAAATGCAGAATATAGACAAATGGGTATTATTTAAAATCAAATTCAACTCCAATAACCAAACATTCAAATACAACCATTTGAATTCATTATTCTGTCAACTGCGAAAAACTTAAGGGATAAAAGAAGAGAAATTTAGAAAATTAAATTAAATACAAAAAGCTTCATCCGTACCTTTGGAGTAAATAGGAATCTAAACACTCAGTTGCTCCAATGCCTAAAAAAATCAAATTGGAAATACAACATCAGATTGAATATCCATAAAAAAGAAATCCAAAAAAATAAAAAATCGGATAATTTGATTGAGGAAATCTGAGATTGCGTGACGCGATTTGTCAATTTGTTAGATAGAAAACTAGGATGCATGAATGTTGAGATAAATTCTACTAGAGCCATGAATAAACTAGAGAAGGTTAAAGGAGTATACAGAACTAGAAAAAGGGAGGAAGAAAATAGAAGAAACGGCTGTCAATAACATCTATTAGGGTTTTATAAATCTTTAATTTTTTTTAACGAAAAATATTTATTTTCATATTTGGAGTATAAAAGAAACCACTTCTATATGAATGAGGTTTCTTATTTCGATTCTCTGGGCCACAAGGGAAAATAATATTGAAATTGTAATAAGAGACCACCATTATATGAAAGTGGTCTATTTCCTCATATAATAAGGGACCTTTTTTTCAATAAGTATGGTTTTTTTTCATAAATAACCACCTATTGAGTTAATGTGGTCTCTTATTAGTGGTTACTTTGCCCACATTTGTAGTAGTGGTAGATGATATTAATAAGATTCTCATAGAGAAATTTCTAGAAAATGCTATAATATATCATAGCTTCGATAAAACTATTGATCCAATAGCGCAAGAACATCATGAAGACTTTTTAAATAGTTTGACATTAAATGGTCTACCTCCTCACACCCTTGTATTAAAATAATTATGTGAAAATATGCGTGCAAAATCTAATCCTCAATTTCGTGAATTCCTTTTAAGAATAGGAAATGGAACCAAACCACAAACAATAAATGACATGGTCAAACTCCCACCTTCAATGATTGTTCCGTATATTGACGAGACAACATCTCTAAATACGCTAATAAAGAGTGTTTTCCCAGGATCTAAACATGGCTGCAATAGATCCAAATGTTATTACAAATCGTGCCATTCTAACTCCTAAAAATCGATCCGTAGATGATATTAATAAGATTTTCATAGAGAAATTTCCAAAAAATGCTATAATATATCATAGCTTCGATAAAACTATTGATCCAATAGCGCAAGAACATCATGAAGACTTTTTACATAGTTTGACATTAAATGGTCTACCTCCTCACACCCTTGTATTAAAACCTAATTGTCTTGTAATCTTGATAAGAAACCTAGACCCCTCAAAAGGTCTTTGAAACGGCACGCGTTTAATATGTCGTCGCTTAGATAAAAATGTAGTTGATGCTAAAATTGCTGTTGGGTATCACCGTGGTAAAAGAGTTTTCATACCAAGGATTCCTTTACAACCTTCCAAAAGTGATAAGTTTCCCATACCCTTTAGAAGAACAAAGTTCCCAATACGATTGTGTTTTGCTATGTCTATTAATAAAGCTCAAGGTCAAACTCTTGAAAAAATCGGGATATATTTACCCTAACCAGTTTTCTCACATGGACAACTATACGTAGCATTATCAAGAGCTAAGACTCGCAAAAGCCGTTAAAATACTAATTAAACCCTATTCAATGAAACAACCGACTACTACACAAAAAATGTTGTCTACAAGGAAATACTAACCGAAGTGCAAAAAATTAACAAGTGTTCTATGTATATGTTACAACCAATAATATTTGAACAACAATATTTCTTAGTAAACTAGATTCTCTTTTTATGTACCTATACAAATATTAAACATCAATTTTATGTCCAATCCCCCTTCGTTTGATTTCCTACGTTAGTTTATACACTTGATGATTTCAAAAGTTAGTTCCCTTCTCTAATTCATACATAAATAGTTGCAATAACTATTACACTCCTAATATTTTCTATTTCCATGCGGACTATTAAGATGCCGACGGAATATATACCTATAAAAGAGGTAACTCCTCATACAAAGAAGCATTGGGCAACAAAGGTGCAAGTGGTAGAAAAGTCTTACCCACGTTACTCAACAAACACATCGAAACATTTCCAAAGACTTATTTTTGTAGATAAAAAGGTAATAACAAATAAATATAATACTTGAATATGCATGTTTTATCCAACACATTTTTTTCTTTCATTTTCAAGGGTACAAGAGTTCAAGCTGTGATTTTTGGTGCTGATGTCGAGTTGTTTACGAACACTCTTAAAATTTTACATAGGTATCAAATCAAACCCATTGAACATAAACACCGTATTGTGCCTCATGATTACCAATGGATAATAAATGCAAAAACCTCTATTATTGAGCTTATTGACGACGAGGAATCCTCAAAAATAACACCTTCTTTCAATCTGGTTCTCTTTGGCGGTCTTTCCAAATATGTTGATTCCCTTTCTCAAGTTGGTAGGTTATACTTTTACTTTTCTCCTTCCCAATTTCGAACGTATTATGCTTGTCTTAAATAATTGGTAAAATTTCAGATATTTTGGGTGTGGTGCTGGACAAACTTAAAACAAAAACCATCAACTCTAATAGTGAACCATCAACATTACAAGAGTTTGTCCTCATAAACCACGAGTAAGCTCCTTTCTTTATATCTTCAAATATCCTTAAAATGCATATTTCCCCACTTAATGCATACACTACTATATGTGACACTATTATAACAGGAAACAATCATGTTGACCATGTGGGAGCCCTTTAAAGATAATGAAGTTGCAGCTAACGCAAATGAAATGCACAAGTGGACAATTATCCTTGCCATGCGATTGAAAGTCGTATCATACAATGGTATGACTAATATACTATCATCTTTACTCAATTAAGGATCTATATTATATTAATTAACAAATATTTCTTCCTCCTTTTGTACTCAACCAAAGACCTGTCTCTTTCAACAAAGTCCTCATCATCATTTCTTATAAACCCAGATGTTACTGAAGGAACTGCTCTCCATACATGGTAAAATACAAACTCACCAATCTTATGACAACATTAACACAATTATCTATCGCTTATCCTTCTTAGGGTCTTGCAAAATGAAGAAATGTTGAAGGAAATAAAATCGGGATAAAAAATTTCAGGGCAAAACAATGGAGATATCGCAGATTAGCAGCATCCCCAAGTCTCCAGATATTGTACACTCCTTATATACCCAAAACTCCCCTAGAAAAATAATAATAACTAAAGAACTACATTTCTTTGTTCTCGGGGTGCAACATTCAAAATCTCGGCATTCCCCTCCATTAAAAGTGCAAATCAAAAACTCGGTACATGAGCTGCAACAATTGCCGCAAAGGCATAGATGCTGAATATTTGACAAGCTATCCATGTGTTTACTATGGAAAAACCAGCATTGCAGAACCCAGGTATTCTTAATTTACAAGAAAAAAAAATCCATAGAATACACTTACAAAAAAAAAAAAAAATTCTATACACATTTCACATAAACATAACGGGTGTTGCTTTCAAATTGAACTCGAGGATACTTCGGAACATTGACAGCCACAATTTACGGAAAATATGCTTGAAAAAGTTTTCATGCTTAATCCAATCTCCTTGATGAAAAAACAAGCCGAGGTATGACTTCTTTAATTATTTTCCATGTCAAAACATAGTTCATGATTGTTTCTACCATTTTAGTTACAGAAAATATAGTTAATAATAATATAAGAATGCATGATAAATAAGTTTCACCTTTGAGCTTTGTTATTCATGTAGTTATATTTAGCAAAAAAGAAGGTATGGCAAACAAAGCACAACCTAAATACCTAACATAATTCCACCACTGAACCAACTTACCATATTCTTCCATTTGCAGGATGCAGATTTTGATATCTCCTCTTCCGACAAACCGGTGGACAAAAAATAATTCCTCGGTTCCATAATAAGTGAAAACATGGGAATTGGGCGCAAGATTTAATAAACATCACTTTCAAAAGCCAAAAAGTCATAAATACCCTTTACATTATCAAAAGGAGGAGAGAGAAAAGCAAACCACACAAGTTTGTGATGAGTACTCTTGTCATTTTGTCACTTTTTTTTCCATTTAAGGTATGTTTCATTTATTTTGAAACGTTCTAAAATAGTAAGTGTTTCACTTATTATGGAACGGAGGAAGTACATATTTCTCGTAAAATGCAACAAATGTGAGCCCTCATAACCGAAGTTCAATGGTGTGTCTGTCTCGACATCAAGGAAGCAGCTTGTTGAAGCTTCAAAGAGATAGCAATGTAGATGACCAGTACATCTCTGAATACTTGAAAATTTCAGTTTTTGTAACATCTTAACACTTGGCTTCATAGTTTTATGCGCGTATGTAGTATGGACAAATAAATGCAGGTGGAGCCAACTTTGAAAATGCAAGTTTAAGCAAGAAGACTTGAAAGAGATAACAAAGTGTATAACCAGTACATCTCTGAATACTTGAAAATTTCAGAGTTTTTGTAACATCTTAACACTTAGATGGCTTCATAGTTTCATATTCGTATATAGTGTGGACAAATAAATGCAAGTGGAGCTAGCTTTGAAGATGCAAACATTAGCGAGATAATGTTATCTTGCTAAGATATTTTTGGCATGAATGTAACATGTATATATTTAAACTTTTATATGTTCCTTCGTCTACCCATAACTCTACTTCCCAATATTTTCCATTTTCAAACACTTACAACATTATGCTCACAAATTACAACTCCCATAACGAACCCGTAACCCACTAGTATTATTTAAATGGTGTTGTTGGAAATTAATATTCAATTGAATTTGTTATGAAACTTATGAGCCAATAATTATGAGAATAGTAATCCACCTATAAGGATCTATATTGCTTCGATAACTTTTAGGGAGATTATCCATACTAGCCTTGAAGTGTTCGACTTTTTCCAAATAGTAGTCCTCAAGTTTGTACCCTTCTCCATAGTAGCCATCAACTTGTAAAAATGATTTTTTAGAGCTCTTTTTAAGGGTGATTTAACGGACTTTCCCTTGTTTCCCAAATGAGCAGTGAGTGACAACAACCCCAATAACTCTAGCATTCCCTCGTCATTCCTTTAATGTTGGACCGAATTGTTCTAAACCAAAAGCATGCAATATATATATATATATATATATATATATATATATATATATATATATATATATGAAGGAATATGTCCTTAGACATCCCGGCAATTACTAAATATAAAAGGAATTATTATAGAGATAATTAATTACGTTAATTTAGTAATCACATTTACTTGCTAGAGAATAAATGTTGGTTAGTACTTAGTAGCACAATATTGATTGTACCTACAACTAAGTTAACCTAATCCTATGAGGTCACACATTGTAGTAACTAATTGAAGTAAGGAAACCTGGCCAATAGGAGAAATTAGGGTTAGGTTAGGTCTCTCTCTTATTTTATTCTCCTACTATTATAAATGGTGATAATAGGAGAGAGGAATAAAACGTTCAATTTGACAGTAACTTTCAAACTGAAAAGAGAGAGAAAAACCCTATTATTTCCTTTGGAAAATCCGGTCACCCTCCCTAAAAAGCAAGAGAGTGAAATCTGTTCATCCTCTTCCGTTCTAGCAAACGTGGGAATTCAATTGGTGCTCGTGGACTAAGTAGAGGGATATCAATTGTTGTTCTTTGATCTCTAAGTACTTGCAATCCCAGGTGGAAAACACGCTACAAAGGTTAGACATTCTTTTCCTTATAATATGATTCATATTTATGTTATGCATGCGATCTTGTGATAGATTTTAGGAAATTTGTTTCCCGAAATTCCACTATATGCATCTATATGTTCCTACAATATATATATATATATATATATATATATATATATATATATATATATATATATATATATATATATATATATATATATATATATATATATATATATATATATATATATATATATTCAAATTCACTAATTTAATTCTCCAAAATGCACATCAAATTCTTGCAACAAAATCAATCAATCTATTGCCCTTACATTCTTACTTCAGTAATTATAGACGAAGCCGTCACAACAATTAAGGGTCCAATGGAGAAGATCTTTCTACTCCTTTTGCTTTTATGTTGGATTAAATTTGTCTTCTAAGTATTGTAAGGGAACATGTTACTCACTTTGTCTTGTTTATTCTTGTAAGGGCATTAGATGGCGTTGTAGTTTAGGTTGTATTCCTTAATCTTTATTAAATGATAGATGAAGCTAGTGTAAAAAAAATATCTAGGTGTCCATCTTGATAATCGACAACAAAACACTACCACTCAAGTTAACAAATACTCCCTCTGTCTTTTTTAGTTGCTACATTTTACCATTTAGGTGTGTCTCAATTTAGTTGCTACATTTCTAAATCTGTATTTTACTTACAACTTCACCTACTTTTATCTTTATCCTACCTACTAATGATACATAAAACAATAAACTATCTATACAAATATATTAAAAGGAGTTCCTATCAATGGAACGGTGCCATGTGGCACTCTACTCAAGCTTCTAATACATGTATGATTTCATTAAAAAATATTAACAATGTGTAGCTACTAGAATTCGAACACATGACCTTTGAAATAAAATGTGAGAGTTTAACCACCAATCCACAACAATTTCAATGTTTAATGTTTCAAAGTAAAATATAATAACGTCTTATAATTATATGTAACTATGAAGACATAGACAAAGTCTTTTGATCTCTAATACTTTATTAAGGTAATAACATTATATTACCCAATTCCATTGGCATTGTTATTTTTATCCCCAATTTCTTGGAATTTTTTCTAAAACCATTTATCATGCCATAACGTCCATTTTCCAATTTCGCACTAGAAAGAAAATTACAAAAATCTAATAAAATCAATTATGAAACTTATGAATAAATAATATCTCTATTATATAAGTGAAGGGGAGAGGCATGGTGTCCCCCTATTAAATTACTATATTACCCTTACTTTTTAATTACATCAATTTTGTTTAAATTTTTAAAATAATAATGGATAATCAATCAATTAAAATATTTGCCATTTTTAAAAACTACAATTAGAATAACTTAAAATTTTAGATTTAAAAAAAAAGGAAAGACTAAAAAGTTTACAAATTCATTTAAGAATATCAAAATCTTACATCAAAGGAAAAATTGCCAAAATAAAAAATCAGCAATATACTTCCACAACATTATAGTCATGTAAAGAAATGATCATTTTAATGGGTTTATATAATTTCAATTTGTGTAAGTCAATTACATAGAGGATAATAAGATCAGATCAAGAACTGAACTTATCTGAACTTATTTTGCTGAAAATAACTTCTAATAAGTGAACAAAACATAGTCTTTTGACGCGCTCGTTGTAAACACGTCAAAGATACCTAAACTACCCAATATAGGGCAAGTAAAGGGTCGAATCCACAAGGACTAAGGGAAGCACCAATAAGTATCGATTTATGATAAGCTAAGCAAACTCTATGTTTTTGAAGATTTATAGATGAAAGGACAATAAGAAAAATGGCTTTGGGAAGGGGTATCCACCAATCAACTCATTCACAAACCAAGCAATCACAATGGGAATCAACAATGGGGATCATTTGAGGGGAATTGTTCATCCATTGGTACTCTAACCGCTCTCTCGAGCTAGCTAGATTGGCCTAGTCTCTTACCAAAGACCTATTCTCATGGCTAAGGCATTCAACCAAGCATATCCATAAACATGATGAACTTAAACAAGCAAACTAAGTCCCCTAGGCTAGGTAGTCCCTATTCTCATGGTCCTTCAAGCCTAATAATCGATTTGAGGCAACCCTTTAACTTCATCTCTCGATCCTTCACTAAGGGTACCTAAATTATGCTCCTATGATGGCCAATCACACAAACATTCATGAAAATGCCAAATCAATTAACCAAAATTATCCCAATTCAAAACCCAATGTTGGATTTAGAGGTTCATGAACTCATTAATGGCTTCAAACCCTTCCCAAAGAAATAGCTACTCACAAATAATGATAAATTATAAACTAAAAGACATTAACAACTATTAACATGAACTAAAACAATAATCTAGGATGAACAAGTAAATAGAGTGAAAATGACATGAAAATAGGAAAATAAAGCAATAAAATATGAGAGAGAGTAAGAAATTCTCATTAAAGTTGCAAGGAGCCTCCAAATCTTCAAGTTTCCTTCTTAGATTCTTCAAATTCCAAGCTTTCAACAAGTTTCTCTTACTTCTCTCTCTAGAGGATGGGATTTTCTCTCTCCTAGGGTTCTAAGAATTTCAAATCTCACTTTATTCAAATACAATGTAAATTAGCTTGCACTAAAATGAGAGGAGTTTGCCTTATATAGTCCTAAAATAAACTAGGCATAATTACAAATTAACCCCCATTCAAAAAGAGGATTTAAAATGAAAGATTTCCGGAAAAGCCCAGCGACCCGGGCGGGTGGAGTGACCCGGGCGAGTCGGACCGTCAGAACTGAAATCAGTTTCGTCAGTTCATTTTCAAACGGCCATATCTCACTCGTTTTTTATCGGAATTGAGCTTATGACCACTCGTTGGAAAGATATTGAGCCAAGCTTTCATCTCCAACTTGAATTGCTCAAAAATATTTTGTATACTGAAAGTTATGGTCATTTGAAGTTGACCCTTGTGCGCAAACCCTTCCAAAACTTCTTATATTTGCCCCCGGAAGTCGGTTATGCTTCCTTGACCTTCCTCTTTGATATTAATATTCGGGGTTGTGCAAGTGTCCTCCAAGCATGCTCCTAAATCCTGAAACAAAATAAATCGCCCAATGAAAGTGCATACAAGAAGGAAAATTGCACAAATTAAGGAAATAGCTAACAAACTAGCCTAAACTAACTCAAAAACAACTATAATACCAACAAAAAACTATCAAAAAGTAAAGCAATAAACAAGACATCAAACTCCCCCAAGCTAGATCTTTGCTTGTCCCCAAGCAAAATAGAATAAAACACAAGGGTAAGAGAATGAAGATTATTAGAAAACGAGATCAAGAGGAAAGAATAAAGGAAGAATAAGAAGAAAGAAAGAGAATCCACACTAACTCATTTTCGTAGGAATCACGATTGCATTTAGCATATGCAACAAGCTCTTTAAACCCCTAGATCGCTCTAGAGGGTGAGTGGGATCTCGCGAGGGTTTCCTAAGAGTTTTAAACCCACAACTCTAACTTTTCATCAACTTTTTATTCGACACTTTCAAAATTTATGCCCAAGTCAACTAGTAATGAAATGGTTCACAAGCAAATATAAAGAGCAACTTTCAAGACAACTAATTTCTAAGTGTATTCATGGGTTATGGGTAGAGAAAGATGCTAATCAAGATTGCAATAGAACACCTAATTAGACCTTTTACTTGTCATTAGAGGAATACCTTGCTATCCGAAAGACTTGGGGCTCTTCAAGTGTTATAGAAGCTTAAATCACTAGTCCACCTTCCCTAGACACACAAATAGGCCTTAGACTCCACTCTACTTGAAACTTAAGAAAAGTAGAACTAAGTGTGGGAGGCATCCACAAATCGACCTCTTTTATTGAATTTCTTCTTTTTTTTTTGCTTTTCGTTTTTCTTCACTTTTTTTTTCATTTTTCACGCCTTTTTTGACTGTTTTTGGCTTTTTCTTTTTCCCTTATTATGGGAATTTTTGTTGTACAAATGTGAAGTTACTCACTAAAGAGAGACATGAGAACTTGTGGCTTTTTGTACCACTTATTACAAATGAAAAGAAGTAAAAACTAAGCTTTTTTGTAGAGTTTTGTTTGGGGACATGATGAGCATATCTAGGGACACTAGGGACCGCAAATTTGAAGCTAAAATTATCCAAGCATGAGCAAATTAGTCAAGACTCAAGACTAGGCATCCAATTGAGCATTCATTAGTTTCATTTTGGTAGATTCTAATGCAATCAAGATTAATCAACTCCTAAAACACCTTAACACATGCTCACACTCTTCCAAAAGAAGCCTCTAAATATATATACTCAAAGTCAAAGCAAGGAATTCACATTATATCATTACTAAGCATCTTCCTTGGGCAAGCAAACCAAATTTTTATTTATATCTAACGCTTCTTTTGTTTCTTTTTTTCTTGTTTTTTCAATTCATTCATTTTTTTTTCATTTTTTTTTTACTTTGTTTGAACTAGAGGGAAGGAAATCAAAACTCGAAAGAAAAATAAATGAAATGGAAAGAAAGAAGATAATTAATTTTTTTTTGTGAAAATGGGAAAAATAAAGAAATAAACTATACACACCTCCCTCGAGCTAGCAAATAGCTACTCCCCCAAGCTAGAATAAAGCATTGTCCTCAATGCTTGAACAAGACGATCAAAGGGAAGGAGGGAGGGAAGAAACATTCAACCAACAAGCATATGTTCCACAAATCATAGAGCATTGAAGAAAGAGCAAAAAGAAGGAAACTACCGGATAGTAGGTGGGTGCAAATACCCGCAAATGACCCAATATCTCCTTTTGTAATCAACTTTCTTCAAAACCATTATCTGCTTTCCATGTACCATTGAGAACGAGTGTTATTCTAATTATGTACCTAAATCAAAAGTAAAGATAGAAAAAAAAATGAGTAAAATTAAAATAAAAAAAATGAAAGCAATAAATCACGGGTTACTTCCCGAGAAAGGCTTATTTAAGGTCCTAAGCTTGACCTTTCTAGTAAATAGCAATTCAAAGATCGCAAGAGTTTGTCAAATGCACTAGCGCACATTTCCATTATTATAGCATATGCAATACTTAAATAAAAAGCATGCACAAAATATAGTGTAATTCTATGCAAAAATTGAGGAGGGGGATGCCTAAAAGAAGTGGAATCAAAAGAAAAATCAAGAAAATAGGAAGAAGAAGACTCAAAATAATAAGAAAATGAACAAAAGGTCGGCAAATTCTCCTCGACAAACTCTTTTTGCTTCGCAATCTCACTCTTTTCCTCAAAAACAACCAAATTGGGTACTTAAATGTCAAAAGAGGCAAGAAACTCATCAAGAGGTGGAGTTTTGAGAGATGAAAATGGATATGAAATGGGAGTAGAGGGAATAATGTCAATCCTTCTTGTAAATGGAATATGAGGGGAAGAGATAGAAACAAAGCTTTCACTAACCACTTCACTCACATCGCAAGACTTAAGAAGGGAGACTTCTTCCACCAATGAGTTATAATCAACAACATTTTCATTATCCATCAAAACTTCAAAATCATCACCAATCACCAAATGAGGTATCTCACCCTCAACTTGACCAAGATCTTCACTCAAGTAAGAAGGGGTAGGAGAGGATGGATGCTCTAAAGCACAAGGAGGGAAGGTAAGGTCCAATCCACTAGATGTAGATACATGAGACTCAAAAAGGGTATGTAGAGACTCATAAACATCAACAATATCTTCAATAATGGGCCTTTTCTCATCAAAAACATGCCCCTCATCATCACTACTCCAAAAACCATCATCAAGATCATGGGGTTTTTCCAATTGATTTTCATTTTCAATATACCTCGAATCAACATAATCAAACTTGAGAATATCATTTTTGCAACCCCGATTTTTCCCAAGCGAATTCAAACCACTTTTCAATTGTAAAAAGAGATCCTCAATGGGTTTGGAGTCAACTTTAGGGAGAGGTTCATAATTGACACTAGAATTTGCCCCAATAAGATATCGCTCAAGAGTCAGCTCCAATTCGGATTTCGATGATTCAGAATGCAAGGAACCTTGAAAATCAATTTTGGGGGAGGGATTACAATCAAGCATATGAGAATCAATATTGGGGACATGTGACACATCATTGAAATTCATGCACATATTAGAGGAATCATGACAATTTGCATAAAAGTCGGAATCATAAGTGTCCTTAGCTAACCACAAAAAAAAATTCCAAGCTTCATCCGAAGATGTCGCTCGAAAATCACCGTTAAACATATTTTCAACAACTCCTCTAGTATGCTCATTTAGTCCCCAATAAGTAATCTCACAAGATTCCTCAATATCATAGCCATGAAACTTTATAAATTCCCCAAGTCTCTCAAAGTAAACCCAAAAAGACTCATTTTCGTATTGAGGAAAAGAAGTATTTGCCATTTATTTTTTTCAAAACAAAAAGAAAGAAAAAAAAGAAAAAAATATTCACAAATAGCCTAGACTTATCTAATCAACACGAATCAATGCAAGCCGAAGTCCCCGGCAACGGCGCCAAAATTTGACGCGCTCGTTGTAAACACGTCAAAGATACCTAAACTACCCAATATTGGGCAAGTAAAGGGTCGAATCCACAAGGACTAAGGGAAGCACCAATAAGTATCGATTTATGATAAGCTAAGCAAACTCTATGTTTTTGAAGATTTATAGATGAAAGGACAATAAGAAAAATGGCTTTGGGAAGGGGTATCCACCAATCAACTCATTCACAAGCCAAGCAATCACAATGGGAATCAACAATGGGGATCAATTGAGGGGAATTGTTCATCCATTGGTACTCTAACCGCTCTCTCGAGCTAGCTAGATTGGCCTAGTCTCTTACCAAAGACCTATTCTCATGGCTAAGGCATTCAACCAAGCATATCCATAAACATGATGAACTTAAACAAGCAAACTAAGTCCCCTAGGCTAGGTAGTCCCTATTCTCATGGTCCTTCAAGCCTAATAATCGATTTGAGGCAACCCCTTAACTTCATCTCTCGATCCTTCACTAAGGGTACCTAAATTATGCTCCTATGATGGCCAATCACACAAACATTCATGAAAATGCCAAATCAATTAACCAAAATTATCCCAATTCAAAACCCAATGTTGGATTTAGAGGTTCATGAACTCATTAATGGCTTCAAACCCTTCCCAAAGAAATAGTTACTCACAAATCATGATAAATTATAAACTAAAAGACATTAACAACTATTAACATGAACTAAAACAATAATCTAGGATGAACAAGTAAATAGAGTGAAAATGACATGAAAATAGGAAAATAAAGCAATAAAATATGAGAGAGAGTAAGAAATTCTCATTAAAGTTGCAAGGAGCCTCCAAATCTTCAAGTTTCCTTCTTAGATTCTTCAAATTCCAAACTTTCAACAAGTTTCTCTAACTTCTCTCTCTAGAAGATGGGATTTTCTCTCTCCTAGGGTTCTAAGAATTTCAAATCTCACTTTATTCAAATACAATGTAAATTAGCTTGCACTAAAATGAGAGGAGTTTGCCTTATATAGTCCTAAAATAAACTAGGCATAATTACAAATTAACCCCCATTCAAAAAGAGGATTTAAAATGAAAGATTTCCGGAAAAGCCCAGCGACCCGGGCGGGTGGAGTGACCCGGGCGGGTCGGACCGTCAGAACTGAAATCAGTTTCGTCAGTTCATTTTTAAACGGCCATATCTCACTCGTTTTTCATCGGAATTGAGCTTATGACCACTCGTTGGAAAGATATTGAGCCAAGCTTTCATCTCCAACTTGAATTGCTCAAAAATATTTTGTATACTGAAAGTTATGGTCATTTGAAGTTGACCCTTGTGCGCAAACCCTTCCAAAACTTCTTATATTTGCCCCCGGAAGTCGGTTATGCTTCCTTGATGCTTCCTTGACCTTTCTCTTTGATATTAATATTCGGGGTTGTGCAAGTGTCCTCCAAGCATGCTCCTAAATCTTGAAACAAAATAAATCGCCCAAAGAAAGTGCATACAAGAAGGAAAATTGCACAAATTAAGGAAATAGCTAACAAACTAGCCTAAACTAACTCAAAAACAACTATAATACCAACTAAAAACTATCAAAAAGTAAAGCAATAAACAAGACATCATCTTTATTATAAAACTGTCAACTTAAACTATTATAATGAGTTGTCGCTGCATGTGTTACGTGCATGTAAAACTAGCTCCTCGACATTACGAAACATCACAATGAAAAAATTGTTGTCGTACGCATCGCGTAATTTTTTTTTTTTTTGAAATTAAAAATTAATTCATTGATTCAAAGTCATACGACATCTACAATAGAAGTCAAAACTAAACAAATACATATCAAAATGAAATAAATACTTAGAAAGCTAGTATTTCATAATTGTAACTACCGGGGGCCATCGCCCGGGCAAAAAATACTACTACCTCCGTTTCATATTAATCTACACACTTACACTTTTCACGCATGCCGATGCACTATTTTGAGCCTTTATATCTCTAATTTTGTATTTGTAAAAAATATAAAAAGTCGATATTCTAAAACTACATATCGAGACGAATCAAACAAGACCCCACATGACTATATTTTCTCTTAACCATAATTCACAAATGATAGTCAAAGGGAAATTTGTGAATATTGTCAAAAGTGTAAGTGTGTAGATTAATATGAAACGGAGGTAGCAGTTCTTACATCAAACCTTAACCCCTTAACACTCCTCTCTCCGCCTATATCTTCTTTCTCTCTCCTACTCTCATCATTTTCTAAAACACCCTTTTCTCTCTCTTCTACCTTCTAAAAATTCAGACCTTGTTAATTCTAGTTCAAATTCCATCGACAAAAACACCAAAACAATAATCTAGATTTTCTTATGATTGTTTTGAAATAATTTCTCCTACTTTCATGTCGTTTGAAGTTTTTTTTTACTCCGTTTCGATCTCCTCATTTCATCCTGTTTCAATCTCATTGATGAACATTGATCCTCGCATCACTAATGGTTGCTCATCCGACTGTTGATGAACAATAATCAGAAGATTTGTTAAGACGACAACCAGATCTGTGTTTGCAAGTCCCAAAAAAGATGAGTCCACTCAACTCATATCTCTGTTTTTTATTTATCTTTTTTGCTTGAATCTTGGTAGATTTCCTTTGAAGGTTGGTATGTGGTTGAGATTTTAATGTTGTTTTTTTAAACATAATTTTGGGAATGTTGAATCTGTAGTGGTTTTATTTTTCAATTACTTGTATTTGAAGTGATTTTGGGTTGACATGGTTTGAGTTTGTTGAGATATTTGTAATATAAAAAAAATATGTCATTTTTTTAGGTTGAAATCTTCTTGTAGTGATGATTGAAGAACTGGGTTTGCTATACACCCAGTGTGAAAGTTTGGAGTGCATGAAGTGGGTTGAAATTGCTCTTTTCTTCCAAGTAAAGATCCTAATTTTAGGTTGTTTATGTTCCCAGTCACGTTATTTACAATTATTCTTCCTAATTTCAAAATTATATCCTTCTTCCTAATTCTATGTTTTTTTTGTTCTACAATGTGATTCCATTTATTTCCAGAATTTCTTTTATTTTGGTACTGTGCTTCCAGCAAGATTAGTTCAGACAACTCTATGTTCTTAGAACCGTGTAATTTTTGTGAATGTTATCACTTTTGTAACATCCCGTTCTTATACAACTAAGATACTAAATTAATAGATATTTAATATTTACCAAAGGATGTTAGCGGAAATAACGTTGGGACGAAAATGCTACTCTAAATTGACACACAAAGATAAAACCCAATCTTAAGTTTAGATATCCTCAAAATCACCACAATACACTATAAGTCTCCAACAAAACCAAAGAGAATACCAAAATCCGTAAGTACCCTACATTATTAAGAGTGAATGAGACATGGAAGTCTCCAAACCAAAAACAAGCTAAGCATCCTCAAGACCTAACATAACATAAGTCTCCCTATCATCATCATAGTACTCATCAACTAAAAATACTACAAAGAGCTTCCTCTCAGCAGCAACCCACATTTTGCTAGCCCATGCAGTAATTAGTGTAGAAGTCATTGCCATATGCACATATATAATAATAATTCCACAGTCAGTGGGGAGTAACTAGCAGTTCTCCCAGAACAAAAGAAATTACAGTATATTTCAGACATACATAAATAAGAAAAGGAATAAATAGGATCAAAGTCAAATATAATGTCCAACATGAACTAAACACATTAATAAGCTGTCAAGTAACCCAAATAGATAATTAATAATAAGTTAGTTAAATCAGTAAATATAGATCATCTCAAAAATACTCAAATAAAACAAAGGAATAATTATAACAAGTTTGAGTTAGAATCCACACACCAGTGGATCACAACACACTTCATAAGGTTTGTTAGATCGCAACCTCCGGTCAGCCTATGGGCTTACATTCCTTGCTGCCTATGTCTAAGAATGGCCAAACACCCGATGCAGGGTAGTACACGCATCACTCCTTGTCCTCTCGGACGACAACAATTAACACAGGTAATACCCTTAGATCACAACCTAGCTGGTTGACATGTTCTTCACCGGGGACTACTTCTATCCCACCGGATATCCTTTCTCAAAGTAAAATATTATAAACATCATACAAATATCGTTTCATCTAAAAAAATGTTCAACAAAGGGATGCACATATGGCTTTATACCCAAAAATAATAAATAGATATCAAGATCTCTTCAAATTCTTCCACACTTTCTCAAAAAAATATACGTAATATCTTTACAAAACTCAATTAAGACTTCAAATACTTATTATATAATTTTAAAGCACAAATACATAAAGAGAGATACAACAATAAGTAACATCAAAACTGATTAATTCCAAACAATAATAACCATCAACTATCGATATGACATAAATACATTTTGTAACACCACGGATTTTCGCTCATGATTTATTCGAGTTATTTTCCCTTAATTATTATTTTCCGTTGAAATTATAATATTTTACTTCTTAAAAATATTATATCTTATATTATTTGTTTTCCAACTTTTAAAATGTTTTATTTATAAAATTTATTTGATTACAAATTAGAAATTATATATTTTTCTAGTATATAAAATACGCGTTGGAGCTAGTATTTTTATTTTATCGATTTTTAGCGAGTTGGACCGTTGTAGCGACTTTTTAGCCTTGAGGTTTAAGTTCCTAAGTTGCTGTCCAAAAATCAGATTTTTATGAAGTGGGAAGAGTGGCTTTTGGTCTCCTTGTAACTCCCTTGGTAACCCCCATCATTTTATTATCTTTTCGCATTTTCGTCCATTTTTGCACACCCATCTTGTTTTCCCCATATCTCCTTCGTTTCTTATCGGATTTTGATTTGGACGTGTGAGTAGTCAAAATCCATCTACTCGAAAAGATCTTGTTCATGGTGTAATTTGTTTTTGAAGAAAGGGAGAGACGCGACTGCAGTTTCCGTTTCAATAAGACGAGTGCCGTCACCCGATTTTTCCTGTCACACCTTCACGAAAATGACCATCACCTGATAATTAACCGTTGGATCGTTCCAAAATTTGGACAGCATATTGAGGACATTTGGTCCTTTACTTTGACCTGAACAATTTTAATCCGAGTTCTCAGTTGCCGGAAATTGGGGTCGAAATAAAACAACATGTAATGGAATTTTATAATGTTCAAGAAGAAAAATGCAAGCAATGTGAGGTCTTCAAAGGTAACTAATGGCGTTCCTAGATCGATTAGTATTAGTATAGGAATTATATTAGTTTTAATAGTTGGGTTATTTAGGTTTTAGTATCATGTTAGGTTGGGTAAAATTTACATGATATTATTACTTTGGTTGCATGAAATATTTTGGGTGTTTGTTCTTGAATTTCTCGTGTATATATTTTTGTGTAGTATGTATATAGGAATCATGATATTACTTTCTACCTTAATGTTATATGAGCATACATTTTGTTTTTGTCAGTATCTTTTATTATTCTTGTTATATCACCATAAGATTACTATGAATTAGCTTGTCTCTTATTGTTATTGTATTGCTTCACCTTGTGCATCAAAGTGTCTGGTTGCTTCTTCTAGCATGAAGCTTTTATTGCTATCTGCTAATGTCGTTGTAGTGTAATGATACCTGTTGTGGTATTGCTATTGCTGCAATGTTTTGCTCATATTTGTTGTATTGATATTATACGATGCTGCTACACTTGCTTTGTTTTTTTAGTGTTAGTGTTGTTATACTTGTGGTTGTCTTTGGTCTTACTCGCTCTTTATCTGCTTGACTAGTGTTTGTTGCGGGGTGTCTAGCGTTGTTATATTACTTGATGGCCTCCCCTTCTTGATGTTCATGTGTATTGTAGGATGGTACTGGTTGCATAATAACGGTTGTTGCTTTTCTTGGTGGACTTTGTTAGAATTGTTATTGGTTCAATTATTTGGTTATGTAGGTTGTTCTTTTTCTTACTTTTGGTAGTTGGTTTATTCGTATATGCATGTAGTTCTTCAGCTTTGTTGTTTGACTTATGTCTTTTGGTTTATTGTTGTAACTTTGTATTTATTTATTAAGCTATAATTTAGTTTTATCATTTGTCTTATTTTATTTATTTCAGCTTGTTAGGTGAACTTTTTGTTATGGATAGATATATCTATATGTGCTGGTATTTATAACATGGGTGATTTATTATTATGATGAGATTATTGGTATTTTGAAGATAATGTTATTATTATTATTATTATTATTATTATTATTATTATTATTATTATTATTATTATTATCATTATTATTATTATTATTAATATTATTATTAATATTATTATTAATATTATTATTATTATTATTATTATTATTATTATTATTATTATTTTTGAAAAGATTGTGAAGTTGTTTGATGTAAATGGAATTGATGGGTTAAGCCCTAAAATTCTTGCAGTTTGGAATTGATGGGTTAATGAGTCCCTAAAATTCTTGCATTTTGGAATTGATGGGTTAATACCCTAGATTCTTACAGTTTGATGTAAGACCTTGAATGGCATTCTACAGATGATGAAATTATATTATTGATTATTTGTTTTTTTTTTTTGTTTGAGGATGATGACTAGTGAGACGGCATGGTCTCCTAGAAATGAACTGTCACTGTGTACTGAGCAGGGTACACATTTTATACTTACATACTGAGCAGGGTGTGTAGGTCCGTCTTGGTTATTAGTTGTCGTCTGAGAGGTCGAGAAGTACTTAATAGGGTACTATCTCGCATCAGGGTGTGGTCATACTAGATATAGGCGAGCAGGGTCCTAATACTATAACCAAATAGGAACAGTGGGTTGCGATCCACTTATGTTCAGTTCCTCCTCAAACGTGTTAATTAGAAGACTATTTTGGAAACGTTACCATTATCATTTATATCGTTCATATTATTATTTTATTTAGAATTGAAGGTTTATTATGTTGATCCTTGAGTTCATATGTAAATTTGTTAGTCTAATTCTTCTGTTAACTTTACCCTATCTGTAGTTAGCATGTTGTATTGATTTATTTGTTATTTGATTATTGAAGCGTATTTTATGAGATATTGTGTGTGAATTGATTATTAGAACTTTTATAACTCTTATATGGATCCTAATTGGGTTGGGAGAGCTGTTAGTTGCTCCCCACTGATTGTGGATGTTTGTTGTTATATTTTGCAGGTGATTATTTTGTATTATGGGCATTGAGCGAAGACAAATTAGGATTTCTGAAACATCTTATTTTATTTTATATTTACTACTTTGGGGCTTTTGAGGTTGTTTTTGCCTCTTTATGGATATTGATGGATTATTTAATTGGGTTTTGATTTATATTTAGTTGAATTTAACCTTAGTTAGAGTAACATTTCCGTCAGGCGATATTTCCGCTATCGCCATTTCTTTAGTAAGTTCTATTTTCCTTAATTTATGTCTATAATTGGACGAATTGTTACACATTCGGAAACGTACTAAAATCATACAAAAATACGTACATCAAGCAGTAGAACAGAAGAATGTGAGCTCAGCGCAGTTCTTGTGCGTCTAACGCACAGGCGTCAGCATCTGATGCATCTCGGTGCGTTTGATGCTACTGGACGAAAAGTTCCAGATTAACTGGAATTAACCCAAAAATCATTTAATTCATAATAACGTGCACAAATAATCATTTTATTACGATAAATTAAGCCCAAGCTAAGGATAAAAATATAGAGTAACCATCATAAATCATTCAACCAACACAAGAATCCAAAAAGTCCTCACTTAATCCAGATTATCATTGTTCTAACAATTAAACAAATAACTTTAATCCTTTAACGAATTCAACACTAAAAATCATTTAACAAATTAAACCACCTCGTAAATTCTTACAAAAATTTACACAACACCCCCATACACTCTTGTGAAGCTATCAAGACCCAAGTATTTGAGGTGGTTTTTGTATTTAGGGAGGAGGTTAGAAACGAATATTCGTATAAAGTCTTCTTCAGCAGGCCTTGATACCATATGGGTTGATTTCTCTCTCCACGTATTCAGATAAGTGGTAAAACCTTCATTTTCACCTTGTTTAAGAAGTTCAAGTTTATTGAGTCCCCTAGGTTTTGAATGTTGACAAACAACTGTAGGGAACAGTTGTTATTACAAGTGATTCTAGGCTGTTAGGAAACAACTGAGTATCCAACTGTTCCTGACTGTATAATGAAACAGTCGAAAGAATATATGCTATGTTATGATATGTTCTTATGTAGCAAACATGTTATTCCAAGACTTGAAGCAAAGAAGCCCTCTCGAAGTTGTTTGAGGAAAAGACAAAGTTCTTCATTTTTTATTCAAGGGAAGCTTCAAGGATTAAAGTGCATGAAGATAGTTTAGGATTCTTTAATTGATTCATCTAAGGTCTTCATGTAATATTTCTGTATGATATTTCTAGTGGAATTGTTTGTGTTGTTCTTAGGTGTGAAAGAGTAGGGTTTTGAATACGGAACCAGTTAGTTACATATTCAGAACACTACTAAGTAGGGTAACAGGTATGGGTACCAGTTACTTTACCGGGTGATTGAGCTGGCTGGTTTAGAAAAGATTTTCGGAATAATATTTTCTCAAATACTTTCCATAAGAAATGTTTGCCAGCCTTTAGAATCATTATTCGGTATTATAGACACATAATCGTGTCTCTCCATTTATGGGCCCAATGATGAAACATACCGCGATCTTAATTAGTCCGACCCAAGAGGAGAGGAGTCCGAATAGCTAAACCCAAAAGTATTTTAAAAGTGTAAAGCTTATAAAGATCCAATATCCGATTTTAAAGTCCATTAATTATTCCTAATAATTAATTGTATTTTAAGCCCAATCCTTTGAAAAGCCCATTTAATTATTCATGATAATTAATTGTTTTTATCTTCAGAAAATAAATATTTTAAAAGATATTTTAAAAGTTAAAATCGGATTTTATCCTGTAAAATTGGTTCCCGGATTTAAAGGATAAAAGAAAATCTTCAAAAACGCGTTTGAAAGAAAGCCTGTCAAAGGGTGTCAGACGCAAGGCGGTGCGCCTGGCGCAACACATGTGCCAAGCACACAGGTCAAGCCGCATCAGGCTCACCAATCTGCGCCTGACACGTGGCTCTGTGCATCACACAGAGACATGCGCCTGGCGCACTCCATGCGTGACGCGCAGACTGCTTTTTTTTTTTTATCTTTTTTTAATGTTTTCCTATACATATGTTGCAATTTTTCGAATCTAAAAACACTCTTTGAAGTTTAAGCCTTACAAATACGCTTTGACGAATACTTACGAATTCTATCTAAAAACTCATACTTTCAAACACAAGCAAACAAACACATAAACACATAATTTCAGACATACATACACGTTCATATTTCCAGGCTTCACGATTGCTCGTCCCGAAGGTTGTCAATCTCTTAGACCTAAGCCACGGTATACTCATGAGGGTCCTTGAATAAATTCATCATTTTTATATTGAAGTTACTAACTGTTTCTTTTATGATGTAGATCTTTAATATAAAAATCGCGCTTTTGTACATTCTAACCTTCTTCCCTTCTTTTTATTCTTAGATATATTATTATGATTGTCCTGTTTGCATGTTCAACACCCACATGTTATTATTGCTAATCAAGATCTAGAGAATTGTTCTAATATTAATCAAATAATTTGGACATATCTAAAAACTCATACTTTCAAACACAAGCAAACAAACACATAAACACATAATTTCAGACATACATACACGTTCATATTTCCAGGCTTCACGATTGCTCGTCCCGAAGGTTGTCAATCTCTTAGACCCAAGCCACGGTATACTCATGAGGGTCCTTGAATAAATTCATCATTTTTATATTGAAGTTACTAACTGTATCTTTTATGATGTAGATCTTTAATATAAAAATCACGCTTTTGTACATTCTAACCTTCTTCCCTTCTTTTTATTCTTAGATATATTATTATGATTGTCCTGTTTGCATGTTCAACACCCACATGTTATTATTGCTAATCAAGATCTAGAGAATTGTTCTAATATTAATCAGATAATTTGGACAACCGATTAGGTTCCCTGTAATTTTGATTGCCTATTAATATAGTACCACTAAAAATAGTCCTTTTATGTATTTGATGAACCAACTTAGACTAAAAATATTCTTTTGCATAAAACTTGACATGAATCGATACTTAATAGAGGCGAGCAATGGGCGAATGTGGTTCATTATGACCGTGTTCTTACCCTCATTCTTGAACTCAATTTATGGTTCATTGACCATTAATGGAGTCATGACGGGGAAATCTATATTGGATAAGTTCCACATTTGTCCATTTGATTTCTCAATATCCATTTAGGTTTATGAGCCTTCCTTTAAAAACTTGTTGGCGACTTCAAAATATTTTTCAATAAAACATTTACAATGGGGTAGTCAAATACGCGCTCAAACCGCGTAGGCAAAATAGAAACACGCCTATAATTTGGAAACTCAACTGGGGAGGATTTTTAAAAAATTAATTTTATAAATAAGTGGGTGAAACTCGAAAAATGTGATTCATACTTGTTTTTATGCCTTTTAATGACATTACAGTTTTGCATATGCATGACTATTATTTAAGCCACCATAAGGACAATCTACCTTGCCTCATTTGCGCATGTTCTATGCGTGAGGCTACCCCCGGGGGGTTTGCGATTTGTCCTTCCGAAAGTTTCCTGAGCGATAGTATTGGATCTTAGTCATAAGCAAACCTACCTAACCTTGGCATTATGCTCTTGTTCCTGACTTGAGAACTGGAGTGCGTCTTACACGTGACCCCCTTTTAAGCAAAGGTACGAAGCGTGGGATCAATCTCTTATTCATGGACCCTTTTCAGCCTTAACCTAAACCTGACCATAGTTGAATCTAGAACTGGACTTTAGGTTGAGAACTCTTGCATTCATGTTACATGACATTTTCTTGTGATTGCAATTTTTGCCTGCTATTATTTTGTCAAAATTGTTGTTATGTGTTGCGCCTAAATCGCGTCTAAAAGATCGTCAAAATAGCCCGAACCTTCGACAAATTGTCGAATTGCATACAGGGGGGCAGTGCGCCAAACGCACCGAGGTGCGCTTGGCGCACAGCTTCCACGCCTGACGCACAACTTCCACGCCTGACGCAGAGTCTTCGCGCCGAGCGCACGTTGTTGCTTGGGGCACAACCTTTACGCCTCATGCTATCGCTAGTTCGACTATCGTTCAAGTCTTAATAAGCTGTCAATTAACCCGTCATAATGTCATGTTTGTCGTTGCATCCCGGAATCATATGGAGTTAGCCAAAACCTCGCCTAAATCGCCAAACACATGCCGGGGAGCAGTGCGCCAAAGGCATTAAATTGCGCCTTGCGCACAACCCTTACGCCTGACGCACAGGCTCCGCGCCGCGCGCACCTTGTTGCGTGGCACGTAGCCTGCACATCTCATGTCATTGTCGATTTAGTCGTCGTGGTGGTCGATCCTACGTTCTTTCCGTCTGCATTCGTATAAAGTCATGATCGTCCTAGGAGTCCTTTTGTCTAAAACGAATCTCACCTAATTCAAACATAAAAATCTATCTTTTCGTGCGAGTCGAGTCTATCCTAAACAGTGCATCTACAAAAGCAATCATGGTAGAGTTAGAGTCATCATGCATGTCTACCTCTTCCCAAATCTCAACAATCACCTATCCTATCATATTCCATCCTTTTCAAAAAAAAAATCTCTTTTTTTTTCAAAATCAATCCTACACCCTCTTCTATTCTATCCTTTTCGAAAACATTTATTAATCATCATCATATCACCTATTCAAAAAAATCTTTTTAAAATTGATCCATTAATTTTTCGAAATAAAAGATAAAAACAAGGAGTCCTTTTCAAAAAAATGAATTTCTAAAATTCTAAGCCCAATCCAATACCTCTAATCCAGTCAACCCAATCCCAATACATTTGCATTCATTTTAGGCCCATGTGCATTAGAATCAATTCTACATTCATTTTAGGCCCATGTGCATTTGAGTCCATATATTCACTAGGAGTAGAGTCGATCTTATCTAGGCTTGTATAAGTCTATTTCACTTGAAAATGTAGGTCCATTTGCATCTTTATGTGAATCCTAGTCCAAGTCTATTCCTAGTACAATCCAATCTAAGTGTAAATCTAATCAAATCCAAAGCTTAGGTCCATTTAGGCCCAATTCATACCCTAGGTCTAGTTTGCATCTCTATGTAAACTCTAGTCAAGTCTTATGACTATAAAAGCCCAATTCATTCCCTAGGTCTAGTTTGCATCTCTATATAAGCCCTATAAGGGGTGAAACCCACCCAGTCGGTAAAAATTGACCGGACACGCGGCATCCTGGGATTAGACGCGTCACTATTTTTTCAAAATTGGAGAATTACTACCGGTAAAAGGAAATTAACCAGTTTTGCAATAAGATCAGTCCACGTTTAGGGGCAAATGTTGTAACCTAAAAAGAAGTGCTGATAAGATTACATGTGGACCAATCAAAAGCCTCCACATGTCAGTAAAAATGGAGGGAAATATGACCTTTTGAAAGGAATTATTCCTCAGCCATTCTCAGCCCATTCCAGGAAAGAAGGGATAATCAAGGCCCAAATCCCAAAAAACGGCTGCATATGATTTGTTGAATTAATACACCCAATCATTCCCTGCCACGTGGTGAATTGTGATTGCTCAACCAATTAAATGCTCCCAATCTAGGGTGACATCAAATGACAACTTTCAGACCTCAAACACTATAAATAGTCCCCTCAAAACCAGGTAAAAGGTAGATCATATAAAATTATGTGCCATCTCTGTTAAAATATACACTCTTTCTCTCTCTATCACTAAACTTGATTCTTTACCTAAACTTCCACCCAAACCTCCAGTGTTGGTTTCCTTTGCTGCAGGTTCGAAGCGAAGATCAAGGCATCGCTAGCACAAGTCTCTCCAAGAACTTAATTAAGGAAAAGAAGAAGCAGTTGGACTTCAAGAGATCATAACAATTATTAACTTTTTATTATTATTATTTTTTTGTTATTATTATTATTATTATTATTTTTATTATTATCTATACACCAGTCACCACCACCAATAACAATTTAATAAAAATAACAAACACTTTAATAAAAATAAAAAATAATAATAATAATTAGTATTGATATTATTATGTTAATAATTATTGATTATTATCAATTATTATAATTTTAGAAAATTAAATATGTACAGTTCAGTTCAATTCAGTTTAGTTCAGCTAGTTTCAGTTCAAACTTCCCCAAATTTCCATTGATTTCACCAAAATATTGTCATTTCTTCCAAAGATTAGGGTGCTGTCAACTAAAGCTTTGCAGATGAAAGAGTGAATGAGTTTCTTGCGCCTAATTGAAGTTTGTGGGATTGTGGGTTATCGCTAAATGTGCACAAATTTGGATCTTATTTGAAGAAACCAAAGGTTAGAATTGCTTTGCTAAAATTGCTTCTTCAATTTTCAATTTTCAATTTTCCTTCTTCAATTAGTATGAGTTTGCTAAAATTGCTTTGCTTATCTAAAGTTTAGGGGTTTAGCACAAAAACAAATTAAAAATCTTGGAGATTGCTTATGTACAGTGTGTCATGTGTGTGCACAATTAGAGACTTTTTAGGTTTAGTTGCTAATTTGTTATGCTTATGCTCATTTTCTAGGTTTGACTTGAATTAGAGATTGCTATACTTCTTCTCTATTTTCAATTCTGCTTGAAATAAAGGAGAGTTTTTGGTTTTGCTTGATTTTGGTAGATTTTCATTTAAGGACCTGCAGTCTGGCCCTGAAACTGGTCCTTAGATGACAACTGCTAACCCTGAATATGAACTAGATCGAACCGATTAACTAAGCGGTCCAGTTTAGATTCATGGTTGAGTGAGTCGGCCCGGCCTTGAACCAGCCATGACTAAATTTAATTGACCAAATATCCAAACTCGAAGGCGCTGTTCTTTTGGACTTATTTTCAGCAAAAATAAGTAAAAATAAGTCCAGTTCAGCACAGTTCAGCAAAAAGTAAGTAAAAATAAGTTCAGTTTAGCAAAAATAAGTTCAGTTCAGCAAAAATAAGTTAAGTCTTGTCTAATATTGTAATTATTATTTTTGTTTTCAATATTACTATTAATATTGTTATTACTATTAATATTATAATTATAATAACGATGAATTTGTATTTCTTATTTTTTATTATTATTATTTATTATTTATTATTTATTATTATTATTATTTATTATTTATTATTTATTATTTATTGTTATTATTTATTATTATTATTTATTATTTATTATTTATTATTGATTATTGATTATTTATTATTTATTATTATTATTTATTATTATAAAATAATAAAATAATAATAAAAAGTATTGATAATATTATGTTAATATTTATTGATTATTATAATAATAAGTATTGATAATATAATGTTAATATAATTTAGTTTAGCAAAAATAAGTTCAGTTCAGCCAAAATAAGTTCAGTTCAGCAAAAATAAGTAAAAATAAATCCAGTTCAGCAAAAATAAGTAACAATAAGTTGAGTTCAGCAAAAATAAAATAAATTCAGTTTAATTCAGCCAAAATAAATTCAAAAGAACAGGGCCGAAGCCGAAACTATTTGATCGTAACCAACCCGACACAGTCGTTTAACAAGTCTATTAGATAGCTTTGTTCCTCTACTCGTCTGCTCGGCGTTTCCGGCGTCGATTCTTTACTTTCTACTCTGTCTAACTTTCCTTCTTTCTTTCTCATACCTTTCCTCTCAATTCCCAATTTTCCAACCCCTAAAAACCCTAACCCCCAATATCGACACTATTTCTGCAATTAAGGTCAGTTCACTCTTGTTTTTTCGTCTCTTTTCGTTGTTATTCGTGATTAATATTGATACTATAAATTGTCAGGAACATTAGTGACGATGTTAGGCAGAAATTAACTCCCGTTATTTCAGTTTCTTTTGCTGATTAGTTTCTGAATTACTATAATTTCTGTTGTTATTCGTGATTATTATTGATTATTTCTGTTGTTATTCGTGATTATTATTGATATACTGTAAATTGTTAGGAACATCAGTGACAATGTCAGGTAGAAATTCAGGTCCGCCAATGCCGATGAAAAACATGCCGCATCAGCATGGAAGGATTCCACTTCCGCCGCATGAACCGCCGCCATACGGCCGAAACATGGGTCTAATGCCGCACCCGGCACTTCTGGAGGAGATGAGAGAGAGAGAATCGCAGTTTGGGATGGGCCCACCTAGGTCACTTCCCCCTCACCCTGCAATTCTTGAGGATCGTCTCGGAGTTCAGCTTCAAGAAATTCAAGGGTTACTAGTTGATAATCAGAGGGTTGCTGCAACTCATGTTGCATTGAAGCAGGAATTAGAGGCTGCTCATTTTGAGTTGAAACGTATGACACATTATGCGGATTCGTTTCATGCCGAGAAAGATATGCAGATGAAAGAAATGTTTGATCGGTCTGGGAAATTGGAGATGGATCTTCAAGCAGCAGATGCAATGAAGGGTGAACTCGCGCGGGTTCAATCTGATATTAAGGAGCTTACTGTTGTTAGGCAAGAGCTTATGGCTCAGGTGCAAGGGATGAATCAAGATTTGGGTAGAGCTTCGGCTGATATACAGCAAGTGCCGGCATTAAAGGCGGAAATCGAGCACATGAGACAGGAGGTTGACCGAGCAAAGTATGGAGGTGTTCTTGAGGGTGTTACAGTGTAATACATAGGTTTGAATGCTTGGTTTGATGTTTGTTTTTGGCTTTACAGGGCTGCTATCGAGTACGAGAAGAAAGTTTACGCCGATAGCTATGAACAAGGTCAAGCTATGCAGAGCAATCTGCTCTCGATGGCTAGAGAGCTAGAGAAGCTTCGAGCTGAGGTTGCTAATGCAGAGAAGAGAGCTCGTGCTGCAGCTGCAGTCGGCAATCCTGGTATGATTCTATTACTTTATTCGATTTATGACTGGAAAAGGACCATAGTTGGTAATGGAGGCTGTGAATGTTAAAACAATTTAGTGTTAAGGTGAGCTTGTAACGATTTACTTATATTAGAATACCCTTTTGGACTATAGTTGATTATTATCCCCCAAATACTTAGTATCAAGCTAATTTCAAACGTCTTTATGTAGCCCAGGGTTTTGTCTTGGTTTGGGCGCAAAACTGCTGTGGAAGTTAATGCCTTATCTCAGTGTTAATTGTTAAGTCAACCATAAAATGTTAATTTGATTGTTTTTCTTGGCAGCAGCAGCAGCAGGTTATAATGGCAATTATAGCGCACCTGAAGCTGGATATGCAGGAAATCCCTACCCTGCTGCTGGCTATGGAGTGAACCCAGTAAGTATTTCTTGGCATGCTCCTTGATGGTTGAGTTCATTGTTGCTTTTTTGTTACTTTCTTCAGAGATCTTGTAACTTGATGTTTCCCATCTGATATACAGACGCAAACTGGTATGGAGAATTATCCTCAATATGGACCTGGGCCTGGCAACTGGGGCGCATATAACATGCAGCGTAGTCAAGGGCATAGATGAAGTCGGCTTGCAAGTATGTGATGATGCAGTGTCCTGTTTCATTTCGCATGCTGGTCTTTCAGGTGGAGCGTGATAGATGCTTAGGTGTGTGAGTAATTTTGAGGGAATCCTTTTAAAGAATTATGGGGATGCTTGTTTACAATGTATTTCATGTGGTGAAATATGATGTCTTCATATTGTCTCATCCACATCATACATTTTATTCAGTTGGTAGTTATGATATGCTATTACTATTTGTGGTTTCTGTTCTGCTATTTATTTAGTGACAGCTGTCATACTCATGCTATTATATGATTGAATATTTGCAAATTATCTGCTCTTCGTGGTCAATTGATCAACGCAAAATACTAGGAAAGGGTATAGCTTAGCTTACTTTCATCCTGAAATAATTTGTGATATTGACCTTCTTAATGCCCTGATTGGATGTTAATTATAGCTTTTTTGTAAGAATTGTCCTTCTGCATTCTTTGTTAGCATTTTGATCAGAACAAGAAGCTTCATACATTTGTGAAGTTAGCTTATTACAACCAGAACCTCACATGTAAATACCGTGTTTGCCTGTTTGGGCTTGGGATTTTCAACCAAAATTCTTGAATGGATTGACATGAGTCTATGTTAGGTAATTTAGCCTAATGTTCAAGCTGAAAATAACATGTTTTATCCCATTTGACCTATGAATGTTAGAGTATTTCAAAACACTGGGATGCAACAATTGGCCAGTAACACATAATAAACTTTTGAGATGGAGCGTTATGTATTTTAATTCTAAAGCTATTGATGTTATTTTGTTTACTAATACCACAACTAATTTAAATCGGAATATTATAATAAAAAAGATTTAACACCTAATTCATGCACACCTTTTTTGATTAGGTTAAGTTAGTGTTAAACTTATCCAAGTGCTTGTTTGGTTGCATGTAGGAATAACTATTTCCCTATGTTGCTCAAACTCTTCATTTCACCTCAAGTATCCGTGTCGGATCCTCGACACTCGGACATGGGTGGAAAACTTGAAAACTTCGTTTTGGGCCAAAAAATTGAAAATGTTCCAAAATAGTAGGCGAGTCGGACACTTGGACACATACCCGTGACATCCCAGTCCGAGCAACATAGGTATCTCCTAGAAAGTAGTATTTCCCTTGAAGTTCCATTTCCTAGGAAATGACAAATTTTGTTTGGTTGATAATGGGAAGAAAAGCCATGAGAAGTTCTACTTACTAATCCGCCTAGGTAAGTAACTTACTCCATTTGGCGGGAAGTAGAACTTTCTCTAGGAAGTGCAACTTCTTAAATTTTTTGGCAACCAAACAACCTCACCATGTCTTACACTCTTACTTCCTAGGAAGTTCTACTTACCATGAATTTTTATGTCAGTTGAACGACCTCTAAGTACATTTTTATTGATCAGTTAGGTTTGAGACTTTGAGTTAAGATTGTGGATACACACACTAACTTTACATGACATAGCTCGTTTTCCAATTGTGGTTTATCTATGGGTTATGTATTCTTTGTGTCATGAACATCAACTTACCAGGAAAAAGGATTTCCTGACACTGAAGTTACCTTTTCCTACCTGTTTCCTTTTTTCTTTTGAATGGGGAATAGGGAGGGTATGCTACAATATGGGCCTTTGGCATGTTGTTACATTTGATTCTTAGATACCATTTGGTGCTATCGAAAAGTTTCTTATGGTTCGAGTATATGGCAACAGGGCTTTTGTATCGTGGTCAGCAGAATGTTAATTATAGTTGCTGATTTACTTGATTATCAATATTATATATTGTATCGTATGCAGGGTATGGTGTGTAACTTACTCAACTGTGACCATTAGTTGGCGTTGGGGCGTCAATTATCCTCCATTTTGTGTTTATTATGCCATTTCAGTGATCAGGTTGTACATTCAGTAATCAGTAAGCTTGGCTATGTCTACTGATTGACTGGCAAGATAACCAAGAGTGACACGTTTTTGTAAACTGCAATCGTTAGAAACTTCTAATTGTCATAAAAAGGATCAGATAGATGATAGATAGGCTATCACAAGATGGATAGTGTGATATAGATGTCAGCACAATGTTGATTATGCTAGCCAAGTTACTTTGCTTGTTTATATTATGTATCAATCATATTTAGGTTAGAGTGTGTAGCATACTTAATTGTGGCCGTTTGTTGGCATTGAGGTATTAACTACCCTCTATGTATGTGCATTTGATGCCTTCTTAATTATTTGTTTGTTCTACTGGAGTACGGTTTGCTATGTCTAGTGATTGATAGGCAGGATAACGGATAACATAGAGTTCGGGCCTATGCTTGGCGAAGTTCTTCGCTATTTTTACTAGCTGTTAGCTCTTAGAATAGCTTTCGAAACAATTAGTCTTTGGTCAAATTAGTTGTTAGATTGGTAAAAGAACAAAAATTAAACTATATATTCTACCTTAGGGTCCAATTGGGAAAAACAGTTTTTGTAGTATTGGTTAGCTTTTTATATTATTAGCTATTGGATTTTGGATGTTAACTGTAAGAGGTTTTTTTTTTTTTTTTTTTTGAAGGGATAACTGTAAGAGGTTAGCTATCAAATTACTTTATGAAGCAATTACTGCTTTTAGTAAAACTAGTTGTTTCATTAGTAAATGAACAAAAAATGAACTATGTTCTACATTCAAAAGCTAATCCAAAAGGTACCGTTACCAAAAGCTTATTTTTTCTTTTAAACCTTTTTAAAATACTACCTCAACCACTAAATAGCTACCTCAAAATGCTACTTAATTAAACAATATTTTTTACCTTTACTAGAGCTTTAACCTGGTCAAACCTCTAGACGCTACTTGAAAAGTAATCGCGCACCCCTTAGTTGTCTTAAAAAGAGTGAGATACTAGGAAATAGTTGTTCACTGGAACACAATAATCTGAATTGCTCTTTTTTTTTTTTGAGGGAATAATCTGAATTGCTCTTGTTACGAATGGTATAGCTGACGTGGCTTGTAAGGTAAGATTTTCATGGTTGCATTTGAGGTGGAGAGCTCAAACAGAAAAATATATAGAATTCCTTGGCAACATCTGCCTAGCTACAAATGTTAGTTTTCGTAGATTTGGTGTGTCAGATGTGTATATATTGTCTTTGCTTCATGTGGCACTGAAGTAATGTTTCTCATCCATTACTTTTGTTGTTTCAAGTGCTGGATAAGATTTGTTAAATTTTTATAAAGACCTTACAAGCATTGTGCTCTTGAAATTGCCTTAGTTTCATTGTAATAAGAAATACTGCTTGTTGGAGATTTGCCAACCCTTTTGGAGATCTCGAATTTTATATGGCAGGTCTTGCCTTGGAATTTATGTGTTTCTGGTCTTAAGTAGTAGGCCTTAAAACTTTGATGTTTCTTTGCATGGGATTAGATATTTGATGGTGAGAGATGTATGCTGACGGCTTAAAACTATTTTTTCCTGGTTTCGACCTAGTCTTTTGATTGCTATGCTGAGGGATTATCTCTCCAGTAAATTTGACAAGGAATTAGTCATCTTATCCCTGTTCAATTACAAGTTTAGCCAGCTTATAATGCCCTTTACTCATGCTATGCACTTGCAATTCTGGCCTACAGATGTGCCTAAGGTCGATTTTCTATGATCAGCCATCCTTGCTCTGTCCAGCAATTCTTTGTTCAAAAGTGAGCCAACATATGTATTTATGATTTTTAGATGACTTTTCCTCCATATCTAGTTCATATTTGATGGCGTAGGTGATCTTTGTAGCAGGATTTTTTTATGAGAGTGGTAAAGCTGTCAGAGAATCTCAATGTCAACAACATGTCCCCTTTTTCCAACCTGCTACTTCCTTTAAAATGTCTTGTATATTCAAGCTGTCTTGGGGTATCCTTTTTGTTTGCCTGCCACTATATTATCAGAGCCATGCACTCAACAGTTGATGGTCTTATCTTCTGGATAGTTATAAAGATGTAGGTGCACTCAGTATACTATCACCCAGAGTTAAAATTCTTGTCATTTGACTTGCTTAGCTCTTCAGTGGGGCTTGTTGGTACCTTCGTTTGGGGTTTACTGTTTGATGACGCTTCTAAGGACAAGCTCATAATTGATTGTACTTTGTCCGTTTCTATTCTTGTCATAAGTTCATCAGCCAAATTGTCAAATTTTGTTGGCTGGAAGACATAAACTGATCATTGGCAAGATATTTATGAGGGTGAAGCAGCTGGATGAAGGATGAATAAATTACAAGTAAGTGACATAGTTTATATAGTTGTAACCTTGTTTGAGATTTGTGTCACATTTCATCGGATGCCTCTATTACATGCTCTCTCCATCTTTGTAAAGCGTCCGATTTTTTTTTTTATCTTTCTCATTTGGCTCTACACTTTAGGTTACTTTGCTTCACAAGCAACGCCTGCTTCCTAATGATTGTGTTTACTTTACTGTCTTATTTTTAGGCTGATGTGTGGTGTCTTCATATCTGATATTTGATATTTGCAAATTAGGTATTTATTTTGTTCTTAGTGCTTTGGCTTGTTGAGTGTTATTTGATCATTGTGGAATGGCAAGACCAGTCGTACAGTTTGCACCTAGTAGGTGCTTTTCTAATCAGTCCACTGGGTTTAGCATGTGATTCGTTATGACTACGACAATTGGGATGTCTGGGTGACTGATCTTCCATATATTGTCTCTGACTTCCATATTTGACTGGGTATTCTTGTTGCTAGGCCATCTTCACAACAAAATCAAGTCTGTCTTGTTTGTAATTTCTGGGGGCAAGTCGGGACAAAGTAAATTGTATGTTCTCTTATATTCCGAGGATCAAAAGGGTGTTTAGTAAATGTTAGTGCTGGGATTGTTTTGGCTGCTTGCTATGAAAGCTATAGGGGCTGTCATCAATTCACAGTTTATATGGGATAATGAAGCTTTAGACTGTTTATAATTGATGAATCATTCCGCTTGGACTGAATAGTGGTAGCTGGCAAAGGCAAAGCTGGTTAGCACTTGGTTTAGTTCATTTTTATGGAGCTGAAGGTGATACTTGGAGTCTTTCCTCTCCTCGGGTTATCAGAAACTTTGATCTTTTTGGGCTGTACTTCGTGGCTTGCTATTTAGGTTAGCTGCAAAGTTTTGACAAGGAGAAGATAAATAGTTTTATACAAAAAATAATTTACAATGGAAAAGAGAATATAAGTAGAGAAGGGAGAATAGAGAAAGAGTCAAAAGTCCAAACAAGCATATTGTGTTGGTTGTTGATTAGCAACTTATGTTCTTTGCGGGTTTCATTTGGGTATTTCTATGTTTCTAGGGATGCGAAATGAAGGAGATGAGGGGGGAGAAAGAATCAGGGGGAACAAAAGAGGATTATGGAGTGATAAAGTTTAGAGATAGCCGAGAGGAAATTGGGGAAAAGGGAGCAACGGCGGAGGGAAGAAATTTTGCTAGAATTTGGAGGATAAAGTTGATTTCGCTTTGAATTAGGAACTTCCACCTTTTTGGGGTACAAGCAACAATATTTAATCTTCTTCAAACCCTATATAGAGAAAAATTTGGACAACATCCTACTTTTAAGTCCCAAATAGATTTGTAATAGATTATGTCAGCCCGAATCAAATGGTTTACATTGGGTTAGGGTTCCTTCATTTTCTGAATTTACCAGTCCTGATTTTTCTATTGTATGATAGTGTTTAAGAACTGTCAAATTGCTAGAAAAACATCTTGCTCATGGAATTGTTTTGTGATGTTAGACATACTGTTTTATGGATTTGTGGATGTTTCTGATAACGCGAAGTTTTGTTATGATGTGCAGGTGGTAGCTATACCAACTATTCTATATTATTTATGATGTTAAAATTTATTTGTCTAGTAGAGATTTGAATGGATAAATTAAGTGTTCTGTTTGTTGACAGGCCAATCTTAGATATCTTGTATCATGTGAAAAGACATGGTAATCTCGATATAAGGATCCCATCTTTCACCTAGAGATTCTATTATTAAATTTAGGAGTGTAGAGTACAGCAGGAGAGCGAATTAGCAATGATTTTTCATTTCTTGTTTGTATAACAGACTGGGTTGAGCACCTTGTCTATCCCGAGTCTTGGGCTTGAAGCTCTATTGTGAAGGCTATACAAATTCTGGATGCTGTTTTGGCTAATTAGGTGGTTGATGATATCTGAAGTAGTCAGAACTGGGTGAGTTTGGGATTCTTGATTAAGGTGATAGAATGTAGAAGCACAGGTGAGTAGCAAATGGATTTCGGAGGGTTTGTTCTTTGCTAGTCTTCTGTTTCTTAGTTAGTCTTAAGTTTTTAAAAGAAATTCTTCAGCGTTAGGGTTATGTTAGAGAGACAACATATATCTGGGAGCAGAAATTGAGAATAGCCAGGATACCATGTTGGTGGTTGATGGGCATTATTGTTGTTGAAAGAGTGTATTGAGTGTGGTAAGGGTAGGAAACTGAGGTTGAGCAAAAACTCAGCTGCAGCTGACCTAGTGTGAAACTCATTGCTGCATCCTTCCTCTATGGCTGAAGAATTATGTTAGTGTATCATTAATGCTATCATTTGCTATATGTTTGCAGTCCTGCCTAATCCTGGTTGATGGAATGTGATTCCCGCAACTGGTTTATTAGGGGGCGTTTGGTTGCCACAGGGTAAAGGGAATGGAATCAAGAAAGGGGTAGGGAGGGAATGGAAAGCAAAACCCTTAGATTTTAAGTGTTGTTTGGTTGGTTTCAATGTCAATCTCTTTCTTCCTCCTCTTACCATCCTTCCACCATAGCACCACCCCCTCCCCATCCCACTAGCGCCGGCGCCCCCTCCCCCTCGCGCGGCGGCAGTTCTCCCCCTCCCCCTTCGCGCGGCAGCACTTCTCCCCCCCTCCTCCGCGCGGCGGCACTTCTCCCCTCCCCCCCCCCCCTTCGCGCGGCAGCACTTCTCCCCCCCCCTTGGCGCGGCGGCACTTCTCCCCTCCCCCTTCGCGCGGAGTGCGTCACTTCCTCCCCTTTGCGCCTCCTGCGTCGTCTCCTCCCCTTCGCGCTGCCTACTTCCGGGTGGCTGTGGGTTTGTTTTCGGAGGTTATTGGGTGGTTTCCGGGCGGTTTTAGGGTATAGGGGGTGGCCAAGAGCACTGGGGTGGGATTTCCGGTCGTGGAGGTGGGTCTTTCGGGGGTGCGGTGGCTGTGGCGGTGCGGTTGGTGGTTAGGGTGGTGAGGTGGGTGGTTCTGTAGGGGGGTGGGGTTAAATTTGGGTGGTCAAACTTAAGTGGTCAAGGGTTTCCCTTACCTCTATTTGAAAGTGGAGGGGGGTGTGGGTAATCAAATTAGAGGGATTTGGGGGTAAGGAGGGGAAAGGGAGGGAAAACAAACCCCCAAAACAAACAAGATAAAAGGGAATCAAGAGATTCTATTCCCTTTCCCTTTCCAGTTTCCCCCAAACCAAACGCTCCCTTAATCTCCAATCTGTCATCATAATTTTTGCATAATATGCTATTATCTATAATTTGTATTTTCTCTGATCGGCCATAAATGCATGGCCTTCTTTTTCCATTTTAGTATTCTAGAGTTAATTTGTGCAAGTGCTATTCAGATCTTAGGTGCGTTGGCTGCATCAGATGAATTTTTAATGTTATTGCACTTTTATTTCTAAAGAACGATAAGCTCTACTAACATGTTAGCTTCACATGTTTGTTGGATCAAGGTCATTCATATTTGTGAAGTTGTGAGAGCTGGTATGTTGATAGTTCATACTAAGTTTGTTTATATAGAGGTTTGATTTATCTGATGCGGTGTAATCATTTGTATTGCAGATATGGACCTTTTGCAATGTTGAAGGCTCAATCATCCACTGAGTTTGAAATATATTGAGGTACTGTGTCTTCTTGCCATTAATATTTATTCGATTAGTCATTTTCACATTAGTTCACTAGGTTTTAGTGTTTGACTTCAGGAGACTGAGGGGAATGTTTTTTCAGAATTTGTTTTTATCGGTGTTAATTACGATCTCAATATTAGGTTTTGGCTGGACTTGGGAGCGACTCACGCTGTATTTGTGGCGTTCTTTTTCTTTTCTTTTTTCTGAAATTAGAATACTGCAGCAGTAGTATCACAAGAATAGGTTCCTGGATTGCTTATTCTGAAGTGCAGACTTTGTACATAGCAATTTGACTATGTCATCATTATATTTGAGGATATACTTTACACTTGAACACTAAGCAAATAGAAACTATACGAGAACAATCAAGGTTAACATATCCAGTACTAACTAAGCAAAGTTGCTATAGAAGCAAAATTTTCAATTGAATGTGGAGACTGAAAGAACGTAAAAATGTTTTTCGTCGATTTAGTGGTTAAAGAAGTTGTTTGGACCTCATACGCGGGCCCCCAAATTTACTTGGATGAAAATAAAGAACTCTTTTTGGGAGTAGCTAAGGAGATTTTAGCCTCTACGTTAATCAAAGAGAATATGGTGGTATGAGGACGTAAAAGTAATAGTTTAGAATAAAAGAGAATCCTACTTGGCCTTAAGAAAATTTAGGGATGTCGAAAATATTGCGAAAGATAAGAATTAACAAATAAAGTGTACTATGAAAAAATGTTAACGATAAACTAGACTCGAGAGATAAAGAAAAAGTTAGCTTAAAAAAGATATCAACCATCTACGGTGAGGTGTGTGAAGGATCAAAACAGAAGATCCATGTACGGGATAAAAGAATCATGAGAAATCGGGGGCATTTTTTAATGGAAGTCAAGCGGGTCTTATAGGAGACATCTCTATTGAGGATTGGGAAGTCACTTTGGTCTATGGGCGGGTATTTAGAACATAGAGGTCGAACTGTCAATGAAAAGAATGAAACTAGGGACATTAGTTTGTAACAAATCACAAATGGTAGACTTTTGAATATGCATAATTGCATAGGAAGGTAAAAGGTTGGTATCTATTGGTTAATAAAATTATTCCACAAGATTCAAAGGATATCGTAAGATTGGAGAAAAGACACTTTTGTTCTATTTATAAAACAAAGGAGATGCAAAATTGGGGTTCAAGTTTTTTAGTTTTACCATGAAATTTGGGAGATTAATAGAACATAGAGTGTGGAATTTATGGAAGCCTAAGATGATCAATTAAGAAGACCTTATGTAACAAATATTAGAGTAATTTACCGGAAGGAGTGACCCATGATTTTCATTGCCTTAGAGAAGGCTTATGACAAGGTACCAAGAGACCTAATGGGCAACGGCAAAAGAACGGTATACCATGGAGGTTCATTAACCTAGTCAAGGATATGTACCGAGAAGTTTAAAGAATGTCAAGACATGCGAAGAAGCAACGAAGGAGTGACCCATGATTTTCATTGCCTTAGAGAAGGCTTATGACAAGGTACTAAGAGACCTAGTGGGCAACGACAAAAGAACGGTATACCATGTAGGTACAATAACCTAGTCAAGGATATGTATTGAGAAGTTTGAAGAATGTCAAGACATGCGAAGAAGTAAAGAAGGATTTTTCCTATCATGATTGGGTTACACGTAGAGGTGTTCATGAAAGAACAAGGTCTAAATAGCATGAAATCTCTTTTTTTGCTGTTTGGTTTAACCTTTTAGATTTTATTCAAATATGGCGTTGGTCTTCTTCCAGAAAGTTTGAAACAAAACTGAACGGCAAATTACATACACCATTTGAGGTGGAGGCCTTCTTTTTTATTTTTTTATATAAATAGTGTATGTTAGTTAGTTTGCAACAGTGAAATAATGTACTTCTTTATTTACTTGCTACATTTACTTTTGCACAATTTTCAAGACGTTTTTCAAACGTGAATATCTCTTATTCAATTCAAGTAAACATTATAAGAATTTGATATTATGAATCTACACATCGGGATGATTCTAACAATATCACACATGATTATACTTTTACTTATAAAAATAAATCAAAATAATTGGTCACAGTTGATAGTTTGTTTTCCCAAAATGGAAATGGAGCAACTAATTTAAGACGGAGGGAGTATATTGCAGATATTAAAGAATATCTAGCCACAAGTATATCTTTGAATATTATGTCGTCACTTAATTTTTTTTTTTCAAAGAACTTTAGTTAGGCCTGAATTACATAAATTATTTTTGGTAAAACATCATGGCTGGTTAAGAAAGGGGAAAATAATGGTCAATCAAATTGTTTAAGTGGCCAACATGTTCATGTGGATGTTTATGAATTCCTCAAGGGATAGAAAATTTTAAATGAAAGATATTCGAAGAAAGGTTCGGGTTGAGGATAAGGGAGAATCGACTTCATTAGTTTGTGCACATGCAATGTTGAATAAAAGGTGCACCGGAGGCGGTGAGGAATGTAGAGAGTTGGAATCATGGAGATTCTAGAAGAGTATAACTGCTACATTAACATGGAGATTTTAGATTTCAACATATAATTGCATTAACAATTTGTAATCATGGAGATTTTAGAAGAGAATAAAAAAGTTAATGTAGTTATATGTTGAAATCTTGTTCGTCCAATTTATCTGATCTAACAGTCGAGATTCTTTCATATTTCTCTTGTAAATAGCATTATTTAAAGGTTGGATTGGTATTGAGGAGAGAGATTGAGAGGCAAAGGTGAGAAAGGGAGGTGAGAGAGGAGAGAGAGAGAAGCAATTCACGTGAATGAGAGAGGGAGGTGAGAGAGGAGAGAGATTAAAAAGTTCCAAAGAAAAGTCGCTATATTTATGACTTTGCCATTAATGACGTGGGATCCTTTTTCGTCCATTGGATATTGCTGATCTAATGGCCCAAAATTTTTCTCACTTCTCACCCTAATATCCATTCTCACATGAACTCATTCCTATATATGTACATATATACATATACTCCCCCTCTTTTTTTTTTTTGCTACATTCTTGTTTTCATATTTTTTATGTGGAGATGTCCCTTTCCTTTTTTTTGGGGGTTTTTTCTTCCCTTTAGCATTAAATGAGGGTGGGAGAAGGTGAAAAAGTATTTGAGGAGAAAAAAGGGAAAAAAAAATAAAAGTATTTTTTTTGGAGGAAAAAGAGAGAAACAAATATAATAGTATTATTTTTGGTGGGGCATAATGGAAGAAGAAAAAAAAAATTAACAAAAAAAAAAACACCCATTTAAGGAAAATTTTGCAAAAAAAAAAGCGGAGGTAGTATATATATATGTATATATATGTACATATATGTATATATATCCAAATAATGGTATTGTAGTGCTGCAACAAACTTTGGTGCATAAGATGTTGTGCAACGAGGCAAACATTTCCTTTATATTTTGGAAAATTGTCGATTGCTACCTTTCTAACGGGTCATTATGTGATTTCTAGCCTTTCTTTTCAAAAAAGTTGTAAATTACAACCTTTCAAAACATTTTCCTTTACAATTGCCACCTCCTATCAAATTTTAAATATTTTGATGGTATTTAACTGCCCTAAATGACGTCATAATGTATTTAATTAATTTATTAAGTCATTAATTGATTATGGCCCTAAATTGTGGTTTTAGTCCCAAAGAATGTCCATTGAAAAATGGTGAGGGTAGCAATAATTAATGTAAACTTTTTTTTTTTTTTTTTTTTTTTTTTTTTTTTTGTTTTAACATCAGCTAAAACAATAAAATTACACCCTAGAGATAGTAGTGGAAAACTAGTTAAAGAGGAGCAACAAGCTTGAGCAATATTATGTGCCTGTTGGACTTGTTCCCTAGCTATCTTGTGGATTCTACAATACTGAAAGGATTTGCCGAGAAAATTGATGTGTTTAGCAAGCCAAAAGGCCTCAATCCTTGTAGAAGAAGGGTTCCCGATGAAGTCCGCCATTAGGGTTGAGTCGGTGACTCGATTTAGATGACAATTTGAGTCATTTGGTTGCGACGCGCTCAATGAAGGGCAGAAACACAATCCTGCACCTCCACCAAAAGGGCTGAATGAGCAAGAGAGAAAGAGCCACCTTTATGAAATTGATCCGAAGTAGGGAAATCGATTACCCATCCTACCCATGCCTTGTGGTTGGTTTTCTTCCAAGCTCCATTTACCTGTATTATGTGACTAGAAGAACCAGTTGACTTCAACCTAATACGAGCAAAATAAACCTGGAGGAACAACAGGATCCTTTTCTGGAGGATGGAGAAAGCCCAGATCAAGTTTGGCTGTTTGAGGTTGACTGAAAATCTGATTTTGAGTCAAGCATAGCTGAATAGTGGCAACAACTCTGTCTAGAGTACTCTAGAAGAAAAGGTTCTTGTCAAAAAATTCCATTGTTTCTGCTAATCCACATACTCCAAAGAGTTGCAATAAAATAGTGAATACGAGAACTGGAGAGGCCATCCATGCTTAGAAAATCTGGATATAAAACAAGATCCAGTCTTTAAAGACGGAGAATCTGGCAGATTTGAGAGAAGACCTAATTGACCAAGTGTCCGGACTTGTTGTGATAGGGAACAGAACCTGAATAGGTCCTGGCCATCTTCCATATTCCCATCACACCTATTACAAGTAGAAATAACAGGGATTTGTCGTGAGAAAAGATTGCTTTGAGTAGCTAACGCATTATGCCATGATTTCCAAAGAAAAATCTTCAATTTAGGCAGTATTGGTAAGTGCGAAATGATCTTAAAGTAGGTTGAGGTTGAAGAAGAAATTGGATACTCTCCCGTGGAGTTGAAACCAACCATGAAGGAATATCCATCCTTTATCGTGAATTTCCCTAAGGAATGGAATTTCCGGCATAAGAAATCATCCTCATGTAACTCTGAAGGCAATCCTTGAGCAATAATCAGGTTAGCAGAGCATTAGGAAAAAAATTAAAAAACCTCTATATGCTCCCCCTCGAGAGGATTAATTATGAAATCACCGACTTTCCATAGAGTGGGAAAGACTCATTCTGAATGGACTTCCAGAATATTACCATTAACCCAAGGTTGGTTAATATCATGAATACTTTGCCATTACCAATTTTCCATGCTGAACCCAAAATAAGCAGATTTAAAGCTTGTCTTATCTATTTCCTCAAGAGACAGCCTCTTTTTGAGCCTTGAATAAAGAAAGAGGCTGTTTTAGCATTGTAGATCTTGGAGAAAAGAAGCTAAGGATGGAAATAGATTTGCAGACTGTTTCATCAGGAATGCTTGATTCAAGAAATGCATATTACGAATACCTAAACCCCCTTTGCCTTTGTGTTGGCCCTATTAACCCAGTGAATGCTTGTCACTATTATTAGCCCACCAAAAGTGATTGATAATTGAGTCCAACTTTTAAGTAACGGAAATTGGAAGGGTCATACAACTCATAACATGGGAGGTAATACAAGCAAGAATAGACTTAATGAGGATAAGTTTAGCAGCAGGGTTTTAAATACAGGAGCCCCAAGAGGTTACCTTTTTAGCCACCTTGTCAATAAGGAAGTGGAAGTGGGGAGATTTCTTTCCCCAGAAACGTCAATAAGAACCCCGAAACGTAAACCTAGCTGTGATTGAACTGATATCCGGAAAATTTACCACATCAGGGTGGGCATTTGGAGTAAATTTGATAACAGATTTGCTGACCAGAGATTGAGCAAAACCGGGAGAGAATATCTGAAATATGCTCACAAGTAGAGGTTGAGGGCAAGAAGAACAGAAAAGCATAATCCGCTAAAAACAAATGTGAAATGGAAGGGCTTCGACGAGATGCTTTGATACCTTCAAATATATCAAGTCTTGGCCAAGGAGGAGCATTCAGGAAAGAATATCCATACTAAATAAAAAGACAAAAGGAGAAAAGGGATCACTTGGCTGGAGGCCACAATTGGGAAGGAAGGTGTCTGAAGTCTAACCATTAAGGAGAAATTTGTAAAAACACTGTTGAGATACAATCCGAAATCATTTTGATCGAACGAAGAGGAAAACCATAGGTGGTTAAAACCTTGAGAAGAAAAGCCCAGGAGACTCTTATCACAGGCTTTGCTCATATCCATCTTCAAAGCTGCTGAATAAGAGTTTCCATTCTTTCTCTGATTAATTATATGAAGAAGCTCTTGACTAATAAGAACATTATCCTGAATGTATCTTCTTGAAACAAAAGCATGATGGTAATCTGTAATGGGAGTTGGCAAAACATATTTCATCCTCGTGACCAGACATTTTGAGAAGCATTTGTATATTGTATTTCAAAGGCTAATGGGACGAAGGTGATCAGCATTTTGAGGGAGATCAATCGTTGGTATCATAACCAGAAGTGTTTCATTCTTTCAAAAGGTTTTCAAAATTGAAGAAACTCTGAACCTCTTCTATAACTTCTGAACCAACTATCTGCCAGTGGACCTTAAAAATCCTTCTGAACACCTTAAAACTTTTTTCTTTTTGATGTGATGTAAATTGATTGAAAATGTAGCAATTTACAACTTTATTTTTTAAAAAAGGCTACAAGTTACAGAGCGACCTATTGAAAAGGTAGTAGCTGACAAATTTTACTTTGTATTTTCCCTAGTATGTAGCTGTCTTTGCACTTTCTTTTCTTAATGATTCAATTATGTTGTTGGAGAAAGAATGGTACTTAATTCTTGTAGCTTGAATGCATATGAGTATCTTTGTTTAAACTGGAAGAATAACATCTCAAAGGATGCTTAATACTTCCTCCGTTCTTTTTCTATTGCAACAATAGGACTTTTACACCATTCACTCACCACCCTTTAGCTATTTATTGTGATTTTTACATAAGGAAAAATATAGTCATGTGGGGTCTTGTTAGATTCGTCTCGATATATACTTGCAAAATATCAAATTTGTATAATTTTTACTAAAAGAGATCAAAGATATTAATGGTTGAAGTTGTGCATTTGCAAGCGTGAAAACTCAATTGTTGCAATAGAAAAAGAATGGAGGAAGTATTGCTTTAGGAATTCGATCTATGATTTAAAAATGGTTTAACCTCTTAATGGAAGCTTTACAAATGCCCTTAGTTGCCAAACGTCTGATAATATAGTCCATATCGTTGCTCTTGTTTGGGAGGTGCTAAATTATGGCGTGATTGCTTATCAATGTGACCTTTGTAGTAGTCCTCTTTATGTCGTAGGGAAATCTGTGTAAAACCCTTTTTTTTCCCCTTTTATTAGAAAACACACCACATATATATTTTTCTTTCAATAACGGAACCACCTAATGGAATTTCCAGTGTGATAACACTTGATATTTTTGCTTTCTACCATTTTTAAGCTGAATGTGTTTATTTTCACCCCCAATTCATTTCATCCTCTCCATTATTCTTATATTTTTTCCTCTTAATTTTCAGCCGAATCGCATTTGGTAATAAAAAAAGCGTCCGACTACTTTAATGTTGGAGAGCATATAAAGCTAGTTCTTCACCAGATTTCATCAATCTTTTGTTTGTTTTTTTCTTTTGATTGGTAATGAACTGGGCCTTGGCCCTACTGCCAGAGTACTCTCATCCCCTATGAGCTAAGTTCATTAATTGGGGTCTGTGTGTTTTGTAACTGTTTAAGTTGTTTTCACCCGCTTCTCTTATATTCAACTTTCTTCACCCTCAAACAAGATAGAGAGAGAGTTTTACACGAAGAAATTAAATTATTTCAGGAGGGTGATTCTGAGAGATCAAATAGCTGCACGACATGAGGAAATGTTCTGAACTGGGTTTAGAAAAAAATTGCCATAAAGAACTTGCTTCCTCTGGAGTTTTATTAGAATTTAATTCTTTGCTTTGCGAGATTTACCTCATTGCTAACTCTGTTAGAGCTTCTTCTTTCTCTACTTTGTCCTAATTTCTCTTCCAAGATTCCCAGTAACTTCCACTTCTTTTCTCACCAAATCCTAGCTTTACATGCGCTGCCCCCTGCTCTAACTACCTTCTTCAACGAATTAAAGATAAAGAAGGGAATAAGAAAAGTAAGTACAGTAGACGCATCATTTGATGAAATCTAACGAAGAAATTAGAAATAAGTGTTTATGCTCATTTCTCCCGGCCCTTTCTTTAATACCTCAAAGTGATTGGAAGTTCTTTTCTACTAAATTGGCAAAGGCCCCTTATTTATTTCAGTTTTGTAGTTTGGCCCTTTATATATCCTTATGTCGATTAATAAAAAATTATGAAAAAGAGATATATTTAGCACATATATAATATAAATTGTTGTCTTCTATTGTTTTTTTTTTGTTGATATCGAATTTTTTTTGCATTAATTAAAACACGAAATACAAACTAGGGCTAAACAATAAACAAAAAAAAGAAAGTAAAATGACCTTTACTCGCTCTTACACACCATATCAAGTTAAAACAAGTAAAACTATTGAGGAACTGCTGGCTATGGAGATGTGATTGACAATCGCTTGACCGTACTAGCGATAATTGAGAAGACATTGTAGCTTCTTAGAGGAAGACAATCTCCAATAAAGGGGTATATGAGGAGCGTATTCCTGACACGATCGGGATAACTAATAACCAAAAGCAAGATTTGCATCTTGCAGCATGAGCAATCTCGGTGAGCTGCTGTCACATGAAACTCTTGGCTCATGATTACTTGAAAATCACATTCCTTTGTGACTTAATACTCTATTGGGAGAGTATTTTCGGTGTCTCCTTTTGGTAGTTGAACCGCATTTGAGTTGGCATGCGAAAACCACTAGGTTCAACTGGGGTGTTCAATTGGGGTGCCGCCTTTAAATTTGAATTTTTCAAAGCAAAGATCTATAAGATCCTTAATGAGAGCTAATAATTATTAACTTTCGAAGCCACCTCCGATTTCCGGAGAACGTACGTCTTAACCATGAAAACCTTTCCCGTCGTCCACCCTCCCATTCTTTTGAATAATCCACTGGGGGATCCCTAACTTTGGTTCCCGATTTTCAACTTCCAATTTTTCAAGTTCTAATGTATTACCGTCATTTTGGTCAATCACATTAGAATCCGTCCCCTATTCACCCTCAAGATTGAGAGTATGTTTTACTCAAAATCTATAGCCCACTCTAGTATCTTTATAAGATCTAGTTCTAGAGATTGGAATGAGAAATTGACTATACGTAACAGAAGGTTCTTCATCCTTCACCATACACTCTAAGAAACCTACCCATTCTACTCTTTCCAAATTAATCAACCATCATATGGGATTTTCCCGTTCTCTCTCCCGATTGAGATATCCCCCTTTTGCCCAAGAAAGATTGATTGAATCATCCGAAATTTGGAGCGTGAGATGCAATTAGATCCATTTTTTATAGGAAGAATTGAATTCTCTTCGACTGGACCTGAAGGAGATTTAAATCATTCAACTTTTGCTTTTAAAGGAATCATGTCACTTGGAATTTCTGAAAATTCTTTTTTTTGGAATTTCTGAAAATTATTTTTTTCTTTTAGTTGGTAGAACTTGTTTTTTATTAGGATTTTGATTGAAAATATGTGAGGCCGGTTCCTCATGTGCCTACTTACCAACAAACACTCATTTCCTAATATCCATAACCAACCACAAAGAACAACATAGACAACTGTATTACATTTCCAACAATTAGCAAAATTACCCAGTATACTTCCTCTGTTTCTTAATAAGTGCAACATAGAGAAAGTGGGGGAATACCAAGGAATGTAGAGAGAGAAAGTTGGGACCACAATAAAGTAGAATAATTCAAGTGATCAAACAAAAAAGTTGTCCCCTCTTACTTTTTGGTGGCATATTTGTAATAATATTGAACTTTTTTTACCATTTTGAGCTTGGTTGCACTTATTATGACTATTCCAAATAAGGAAAGTTTATTAAGAAACGGAGGTAGTATATTAGAAGGAAAACAACTCACTCATAATTAACCCAACTAAAGAAATAACGTATTTAGACTATAGTAGCAGGGAAATTGTAAAGGAGGAAATAGAGCACAAAACCAAATAACCCTCATATCTAGAATATTACAACTAAAGATTTAGAATTTTAGCTGAATTGTTGAGCCCAATGCTGCAAAATATGGTTTTTGGTGAGAAATGTGCTCCCACTTTGCTCTGCTTGAAAAGAAAAACCGCGAAAACCACCTTGGGAAATGATTAATAGTATTATGGTCATCATGGTGTCTTTTTCTGTGGGGATTCCAAAAAAAACATTGTATGCCTATATGGCTCTTTGAAATGCCCAAGCTTCAAGTTCATAACCAATAGAATTTCTGTAGTGTAGATATTTTTCAAGAGCTAGACATTTAAGTAGTATAGGATTCGTATATTTATGTTTCGAGCTTGTATGTATGTTTGTTGTTTCAGACATAGGTTGCTAGCAGCTTTATTCCATATTATTGCCCCCATTGTTGGTGTTTACTCAATTTCATATAACATTTGAATACCTTTTTGTTGTCTGTTTAATTTTGTTTGATGTGTGCTGATGCGGGATATGATGAATTAAATGATAGCAAGAGATGTAAATTTGTAAGGTTGTAGTGTTTATTACTTTTTTACTTCTGTATGTTTGATGTTTTTTTTTTCCCTTATGAGGGGTTTTATGATCATATCTTTAATAAAGTCAATTGTACACTACTGGTGGATTACTATTGATCGGTTTTATTTTGTAACAGAGCTCAAATATGATAATGCGTCCTTCAAGTATCAGCAGCATGAAGAAATTCACTGACCTCCAACTGTGTTTTCTCATTTGTTCTTCGGTTGGGAATAAACAGGGAATTGACAACCATTCTGCTGGGTGTGTTTATTCGCCCTTTTCAGCTGCTCGGATCCAGTATGCACCGGGTTCTTGGAGGCTTGAGCCAGTGGTGGTTGGTTGTACTCATGGTTATCTTTGTAAAGTGTTTTTAGGTCAGTAATAGAACTTTGTTAATATAGAAGTCAATATAGAAACCCTCATAATGAATTACCCTGTCACTTGTCGATTGCTCGTGCAGTTCAAAAATTTGCTCACTAATGAATAGTAGTTTAAAGAAGACACATTAGTGATTAGAAGAGAGCCCGTGAACATAAAATAGTGAACATACAGAGGAAATAAGGCATATGAGAGTAGATGAGAGAATAAGGGTATGCTTTAATCACCTGATCTTAACTTATTGAAGGAAGACATATTAGTGATTAGAGGGGGGATTATGTCTTAAAAAAGTGAATAGAGGAGCGGGAGAGAGAAATAATGCATGTGAGAGAACATGGGATAATAAGGGTGCGTTTTGATCACCTGGTCTTATCTAGTGGTGTCAAAACAGGTTCTCGAACAGGTTTTGGGTACAAGTTAGGAATCTGTCAGTCAATGCCTTAGGTCGTGATTGGTCAGGTTTTGTTCATTAGGGTCGGTCACATTTGAATCATGGGATTGTCGGGTACCGGTCAGGTTTGGGTAGTTTCATTTACAAGTTAATCCATTGCTGAGTAAGATCACTTGTGGACATTTTTTAGCCGGGCAGGTGATATTTGGGTTTCATGTACACTTGGGTCGAGTCAAGTGCACTCGGGTTGAATCATTTATGACCTTAGTTTGATCGTTGTGAAGCATTCGGTTCATTCGCTATTGAACGTCAGTTCGACTTCGGTTAAACTCCGGATCGAGGTATGAACAATTTTGATTTTGTAATGGATCTTGTAAAAGAATCATATTATTAAAAGTATTAAGATCGACATATATATATATATATATATATATATATATATATATATATATATATATATATATATATATATATATATATATATATATATATATATATATATATATATATATACACATGTGTGTGTGCGAGAAATATATAGATGATAACGAAAAACTAATAAAAATAATACTTCCTCCGTTCTGTTTTAAATGAAACGTGTGCTTTTTCACGCAACCCAACGTGCTTCTTTAATCATTAATATCTTTAGTTGTGCACATGTAAAAAATATAAAAAAGTTATTTATAGTATGCATCTAGACGAATCTAATAAGATCCCACTTGACTATGTTTTTCTTTGTATAGTGTCGATAAATTGGAGTCAAAATTGATCAATGAATAGTGTCATTTCACCCAATGTTTCATTAAAAACAAAACGGAGGGAGTATATTGTTTACCATGATGTTTAGTGTATTCTTTTCGTCAATTGCGTACTGTTTAGTGTATTATCTTAGGTAACTGCGTAAAACCACTCTAATATATAAATGAGTCGAACGACTCTTGATACGTTCTAATATTATAACCAATGACAATTTAGATATGTTCTATTATAACCAACGATAATAATATTCTAAATCCTAATTACCAACGACATTTTCTAAACCAAAAACATCTAATTGAATTGAAACAAGTTGTTATTATTAAGATCAATGAGCTAATAGAAGTTAACAATAATCCATTTAAGTTTATCATCTTTATGATGACAATAAAACAAGTTGTCACTATGAACTCAATGAAGTTCAGTAACATAGTTTGTTGTAACATATAGGGAGGTTTGTTAAATTACTATATCTTTTTGCATATTAACAAGATCTTTGTCGACTAGATCTTATTGCTTATTAGCAAGATCTTGATACGAAGCAAAATTTCGTATACTATAAGGTTTGTTATGACTTAAATAAGTTCACTAATTAAGTGAATATAAGCAAAAATTATACTTTATAAACATTTAAAATAACAACAATAATAATGAATGTGAAATGTAAAATTGATAGATTAAAGTGTAAGTTTTTTATTTATCCGTTGATTGGTTTATCTGTTTTATATGAATCTTTGTTATTTCTTAATTAATTTTCCGATAAATGAGACAATGAGATAATTGAAGTTCAAGCATATATCGATTAAATAAATTATATAAATTATGAAAATTGTAATTACTACTATAAATAATTATATTATTATTTGAAAATGGGGTTATAGGGTATGAGATTTGGAGTTTAGGATTTTGGAGCATGGGATTTAGTTGTTTTGAATAATAATTTAGTAGGATTAATTGTTTTCCTAAGGCAAAATCCAAAACCATCTAATGGGCAAAATCTAAAACGTTAGATCATCATAATAAAGGGCACACAAGAAAACAAGACAAAGCACACGAATCATCAATGTTAACCGTTGGATACAAGCCTTATGACAAACTGAACTGTTAGATCATCTCCTAGCATATCACATTATCACCTTCCCCCTCATCTCTCTCCTCCAAACCCGTCTACCCGCCCAAAAACCTACTGAACTCCCCTCCTCCATCCATCCTCCTTGCTTTCTCTGTCTCCCCTCCTATAATCCCTCACAATTTTAAGAATTTTATAAATAACATATATATATATATATATATATATATATATATATATATATATATATATATATATATATATATATATATATATATATATATATATATATATATATATATATTTTAGTATTTAAATAATTAATTTCTTGAAGTGTTGACTATTTTTAAATTCAAAGAATTATTAAATGTTTTTAAATAATCAAATATTTTAGTGAATCATACTTTGAAAGTTATTTTATAATTTAATTAGTTGAGTTGAAATACAAAGATTTTAATATTGGGTAGAGGAGCCCAAACATCTACAACTTTTATATGATCACCTTACATTTAAATAACCCACAAAGCCCAATTCTCTTTTGGACCCCTAATGAGGGAACCTATAAGTACTCCCCTCATTGACAATTTTTGCCATTTCACAAACCCCCTAATTTTCTCTCCTCTCCTCACCCGTTTTCTTTCTTCCTCCTTCGTCCACGGTAGCACCAGCCGACTCGCGCCCGGCCCGGCCCGCCGGCCAGCAGCAGCCAGCCGACGCCTCTCCTCTCCCTCTTGTCGTGTTTCTTCCTCTTTCTCCTCTTTGGTTATTTTCTTCCTCCTCCATATTACTTTAATGATTAGTTTTATGTTTTAAGTATTGTTTTAATATATTAATAATTAAAATTTGTATCTTTGATTATTCAAATATAAATTTCAGATTATATAATTAGTTTAGTAAAGGAATTAAATTTAAGATTTAATATATATGTTTTAATTAGGTTTTTAAACATGAAAGCATGGATTTTTAATGTTTTAAGAGTTGGATTTTGTAGTACTATGTTATAGTTTATGAAAATTGAGTATCTATACTAATATTTTAAAAAGCGTTCCTAAGAAAGTGTACGTGCCACGTGTCACCCCTCCCTTTTTTCTTGCATTTTGTTATTATCCATTCAACTAACAATCAAAATGCATGGAGGAGGATTCGAACACTAGACCTTCTAGGTTGAAAATCTCACTCATTAGTCATTACCATCTTAACTAGCAATGAGTTGTGAGATATCTCTCCATATTAATATGTAAATCCCTCATTTAAATATGAAAAAATAATGAAAAAAGACAGAAAAAAAGAGTTTGAAACTTTCTCAAATGCAAATAAAAAATAAAGTACTCAATGTATGAAGCCGGGGCATCGCCCGGGCCACACACTAGTTTTAATATTTATAACAATGTTAGAGTGACTTTAAAAGGGTTTTAAGGATACTATAAGTTGCTGGAATTTTTATTAGCACACTTATGTTGGGTTTTTAAATATCAAAGTATGGATTTTTAAGGGTTTTGATAACTAGTATGGTAGTACTATACTAGGGGGCACTAAAGGTTGAAGTTTTAATGTTTAAGAGGGTTTAAAATATTTTAAAGTTGCTGTAATTTTATTAGAGTATTAATATTTGGATGTTTTGGTATTTGATAGGCGGAGATTATACCTTGAGTGATTTCTAAGGTTGTGAAAGTGGCATCTCGTTTTGTCTACACAAGGTACGTACATACGCTGTGTGTTATTAGACTAGTATCATGTCCTAAGACTATGATTGATGTAGTATCATGCATAGGGAACTTTTTATAGTTAATATGTGGCTATAATCAAGTAATTTTGCATGTTTTATGCCGTTGTGTGAAGCAGGTTGCCCTATGATGGTTATTATATGTTTGTATGGATGATTGACGCAAGCATGTGGGATTGAGAACTTTTATTTTATTAATTCACATCAGAGATTAATAATTATATTGTTTATTGGATCATGAATTGTATCATGTTGTTCCCTTAGATTAATTATTATATTTACTTTATAAGGACCGTGAGCCTTGTTTAGTAAAGTTGGTTATTCATCTATGGAAAAGTTAGTTGATTGTTGATCTAAGTCAACAAATAATTATTGGTTGGTTATTAAATTAATTAATGGGAATATTCTTGGATCATTTGAGTTGTTGATCACCTTATTTAATTCTAAGATAAAAATGGGAATTTTGTGTATCCATAATATTTATGTTGTTTGTCTTACTTTGTGAGTCACAACAAGTAAATAATTTATTAATAACTTAAAGTGGAAAGTGAATAGCAATAAGTTTTAGGCCTCGTTTGGTTCACATGGGAAGTAATTTCCCATGGGAATTTACATTTTATGGGAAATTCTTTCCCTTGTTAATTTCCTAGGAATTAGGCAAAATTGTTTGGTTGACACCATAGGAAATTGCATTTCCTAGGAAATTACTCACCAAGGGGGGGCTTGGTGAGTGATTTCCCATGTTCCATGGGAAATTTTATTCCCCTTGGAATTTGTATTTCCTATGCTTCTTTCATTTCCCTCCAACCAAACACAACACCTATATTGTATTTCCTAGGAACTTGTATTTCCAAGGGAAATAGCTTCCAACCAAACAACACCTTAGACTTGTGCACGTCTGAAGTGTTGGACTAGTATGAGTTGGAGTACATGGTGGTAGCCCATGTCTTTTCTTAGGACCGGATCGATCACCGTGTCCTATTTTATTTAATTAGTACATCGATATCGTTGGTCGCGGGAGTACGGAGTCGCGCCCGTACTTCGTCTTCTAAATTGAGGACATGGTTTGGTTTGGAGAACTCTATTCATTGCCTATTCAATCTAATTAGAACTAATCTATTGGTTGTGGAGTATAGTTCAGTATAGTGAGTATGTTACCTTGTATTATATTATTATTTATCTATGCGTTAATGTTTATTAGTATCATGATAGGTTTTATATTTTATTTACTACGTAGTATTCAGCTTTGCTGATTACATGCTTTTCTGTATGTCGGTCACGATTGTGTTTTATTGATCCTATGATGACCCATTTGGTGAGCAGTCTTTCAAGATCAATAAAGCATCGACCATTCCAGGTTTGAAGATGATACATCATTGGGTTCGGGATTTCGTTTGGAGAGCTTGTGTTTTAAGTTCTTTAATACTTTCATAATTTTGTTTAGTTATGGTTCTAATAGTTTGACTTTCAAGTTGGTATGACTTTTGGTTTGGTTTTGGAGTTGATTTTGTGGTTGACTAAGTTACTTATGTTTTTAAAGTTATTTATTATTTCCGCTGCAAAATTCTGAATAAGCTGATACGTTATCACCGGGCGATAATACTTTGATAATTAATGGGTTTTAAAATATATACCGCACGTGCACGGTGTCTGTTGTTAGCAGAAACTGGCAAATATGGGTCGAACCATAGGGAGAGGAGTTCTATAGATTAGTGTTCAATTATTTAACTACATCAAGAGAGAAATTGATTGAAAGATTTATAACTAAACTAGAACACAAATTGATGGAAGTTTATCAAATAATTAAAGGAAAAATTATTTTAAATAAGTTAACCTTTGCGCGGTCTACCCATTTTAAGTCTACCTTTTGATTATCCCTGATTGAGTTAGGCTTGTATGTCTGTTTTCTTCTATTGAGTTTTAACCTAATTGTGACTTGTTTAGTAGGTTACTTAGGATACGTGTTACAATGTCCCACCCCCACCCTCGCCTCCCTCGCTTGTTTTAGAAGAAGGGATATTGTAAGACGTATCATAAGTAACCTACTAAACAAGTCACAAACAGGTTAAAACTCAATAGAAGAAAACAGACATGCAAGCTTAACTCAATCAGGGATAATCAAAAGGTAGACTTAAAACGGAAAGACCGCGCAAAGGTTGACTTATTTAAAATAATTTTTCCATAATTAAAAACCTAGGGCATTTGATCGGTCGACCATGCTTATACCAATTTAATCACTACAATACAATTCAACAATACTTAGATTGAGGTTCGAGTAATTAGAGTATTGTGTTAATCCTACGATCAGGTCTTAACACTCTTAGATCAACATATGCTAGTACGATTCGCTCAACATAATCAGATATACCAATTGTAACAAGCCTCTAATGAGTACGATCTTTCGATTCTAATTCCTATTAGCTGAAACATAACCCATGATATTGCACAATTAGATGAATTAAACAATTATAACAAATCAATAGGAATTACTCTAATCCAATCCAATCATTGAAGAACCTTAAATCACAATCCAAAGGGTATAAACATGGCTTCCTTCACTAAGCCCTAGAAAAAGACTACTCACTCATTATACTAATAAACACAATATACATAATGAAAATAGAAGAATTCATCAAAGTAAACAAAGTAAGGAAGAAAACTAAATGATTGAAGAGCGATGGAAACGAAATCAATGATCTTTATAATCTTCAAAGCAAAGAGTTCTTACAAAGCTAGAGAGAAAAAGAACTAAGTGTTTCAACCTAAAAGCGAGTAATAAGAGATGAACTAATCAAAAATACTAAAAAGCTCTTTATAGTTTTTAGAAAATCGGCTAAAAAGGCAAAAATTAAGGCTCCCGAAAAATCGCCCGGTCGACTAGGCCAAACTTTCCGGTCGGGCGACGGTGTTCAATTTTACGAGCTCAGGAGGCATTTTCGCCCGGTCAACCGGGTAAGGCCTCCCGGTCGGACGCACAAGCTATTTTGGCCTCTATCTCGCTCGGTCAACCGGGTGAACATGCCTATGGATTTGACGAAGTTTTCGGCTCGCCCAGTCCAGCCAAACCTCCCGATCGACCGGGCGAGAGTAGTTCCTTGGCTTTTTCAGTGCATTCTTCGTCCAAATATCTTGTGCAACTTCTTGGATCTTCTATGGGCCACATGTGACCACTGGACTTTTGTTCCGCAACTCAAATAAAGGCGCACAAAAATATCTAACACACGGAAACAAGTCCAAACATATCAAATCACACAAAAACCGAGCTCTAAGGAGCTCAAATCGACTCTCAAAGCTAAGGGAATTGGGTTAGATAATCTATATAAAATAGACACATCAAAATCCCCCAAACAAACCTTTTGCTTGTCCCTAAACAAAACCACACAAATGAGTTACAAGATATAATTGTTTCACCCCATAGAAAATTGAGTTCGAAAGTATGAGTGGACTCAAAATCAATCAAGAAGGCATGCATCATCATCAATCAATTATATCAATCCAACGACCAATCACCGAGAAAGACAATCAAGCAAGGTGTAACACCCCAGAATTTCAAAGCGGAAAAGAAAGAAATAATAATAGTATTATAGGACGATGGCGGAAACATCGTCTTCTGGGAATGCCACTACTAATACAAAGGTTTTTAAATAACTATGTGAAGAGACCAACTTAAATAAATAATATAAATAAATAACTAATTCAGAGTATTCCAAATGAGAAAAAAAAATCTAACTAGAAGTCTAGGCCTAAAACAACTATCATTTCAATACTCACAACTCAACCCGAACCCAAAACCAAAGAAGATTCCCATCAACATAACCTGCAAAATATATAACAACAATCCACAATCAGTGGGGAGTAACTAGCAGTTCTCCCAGAACAAAAGAAATCAAAGCATGATTCAGACATAAATTAATAAGAAAGGAAAGCATACAATCATGATAACAATAACATGCATCCAAAACTATAAAGCTCACAAGTGATACAAGTGATAGTCAACATCAAGTAAACAAGATATAGTGAGTAAATCAACTCTAGAATACTTAAATAATAATAAAACAAAAGTACAACAAGTTATTGAGTCAGAAACGAACGCCAGTGAATCGTAATTCACTTCCTAAGGTTTGTCAGATCGCAATCTCCAGGTCAGTCTATGGGCTTACGTTCCCCACTGCCTGTGTCTAAGAATGGCCAAACTCCCGATGCAGGGTAGAACACGCGAGAACTCCCCGACCTCTCGGACGACAACAATTAACCCGGAGGTGTACCCCTAGTTCGCAAACCGGGTGGTTGGCATGTTCTTCACTAGGGGACTACATCTATCCCACCGGATGTTCTTATCTCAAAATAAAATCATAAATATCATCAAAGTATCATTCATCTCAAAAATATTCGTCAAAGGGATGCCACCCGACCTTATACCCATAATTCATCAAAAATAATTCTTCAAAAATCCTCAAAGTAGTAACTTACACACTTACAACAAATATCTCAACAACAAATATTTTGCGCACCACAAAGCACAAACAACGACAATTAAAGAGTTTACAACAACAACAGTCTCAACCAGAAATGAATCACATCAAATAAGATCATCAATTAACTCCAAGGCTTATTAAATAAATGAAGCGTACACGACTAATTATTTTTACATAAACCAAACGTAAACATAATGATACTCAATAATACTCACAACAACCTTATAAACACCAGCTTCCAAGAACATAAAAGGTCACAAATTATTTCTGATTAACAAGCCCTTAAATAATTAAAAAGAATATCCTCAAACTCATAACAAAAACACAATAATAATTATTAAACTAATAAGCACGATCAATAAAATAACACAAAAATTATCATACGACCATTATGGCTCTACTGACATGGTACAAATTTTATTTCTAATTTTCGGACTCTAAAAGTATTTTTAAACATTAATTTACAGAATACTTAATAAAGCCAATATAATAATTAAAAATAAAAATAAACGCCCAAAAATTACCAAAAATTCACATAACATGAATAAACTCACGGTAATACATAATATACAAAGAAATGAATTTTCACGATTTATATACTGACAGACACGAAAATGCAAAAATAGATAAACCAATTAAAGAAACCTGTAAACAGTAGGAAAAAATTATTCCAAGGCATGAAATACATATTACACATATAAAATGATTCACGAAAAATAATTTCAGCAATTTTAACATTCGTTCAATAATTATTATGCAAATAAGCCAAAAACGGACAAAATACCAAATAAATCAATTAAATACTAAAACTCAGACGAAAATTATTTTTCTGTATACAATATTCATACAGCATGCCTCAATTATATTCACGTCAAATTTCATCAATAATTTCATTCAAAAAGTATTTTAAACAATTCTTAGCGTAATAATCTAATACCGAAAGATACCCTAATCTCTATCGTTCTAAGATAACTACTAGTTACCTGGAACGTCGGGAGGAGAGCTGAGTCTAAAGGGATTTGAAAAATATGCGAGCAATCCAATTCCTCCATGAACGATAATTGTAGCAACAAGTCACTAGGCGTTTTCTTCTTGAACGTTGAAAACTCTTATTTCGTACTGCTCTGTTCCGACCATGATTCCCGGTGATTAAAACCTCGGAATCTAAATCGCTCTGGTCAAAGTGAAGATAAATATGTTATAAACGTTCTTTCCAAATTTGAGAATGATCCAACGGTTAGATCTCCATCTACGGTTATTTTAGTGAAGGTGTGACAGGAAAAACCGGGTTGAAACTTTCTCTTCTTTTCCTCTTCCTTTTCTCTCTTTCTTTTCTTGAAAATGGCGTGGGTTAAATGACAATGATGCTGAACTTCTCTTATTAAAAATCAGAATTTTATGGCAAGGAAAAATAAAGGGTTTAGGAGAATGTTAATGAGGGATTAAATGAGCGGTTACAAGATATTCAAAGGTTGGCTTAATAAGCATCAAAACTCTTCATCCTCCATTCCATAATTGCTGATTTTCAGCCAGCATGATACGCCACACGTGATGCAACATTTCATCACCCAAGTCGGTCCAACAACGTTACAAAAACGCTATGCGACAAAACTGCATCCTAAACGCCTAAATAAATAACGAAACTAATATAACCTTTAAAATAAATAACTAACAACTTAAAATAAATATATATAAATATATCACAACATATAAATATATACACATTTTCACAACACGTTCCAAAATAATCTAAATAATAAATTATTTATTTTTACGAAAAATATCATTTTAATGTAAACAAACACCAAAAATAAAGGGTGAAAATTACGGGGTGTTACACAAGGTCACTACGCATATCATGCAGATGCTAAGATGGTGCTCACAGGGGGAGACACATTCTCTCATTTCTGTGGCAGGTAAAAGATGTGCCCGATCACTCTCCATTCCCACCATATGTCCCTTCCCAACTCACTACTCTCGTGTGTTTAAAAGGTAACATAATGACGCTCAACCTAGTTTAGTCGACTCAGAAATGACACTTACTTTTTAACTTTGATCCTTTGACTCATTTTCAATCCAATAATGTAACACATAAAGATCATGAGGGTATTTAAAGGTTGTAATGGGGCTGAGGTTAAGGGTATAGAATAATTTGGTAATGTGGTGGATGAACCAAGTATGGAGGAGCATAGACTAGCAAAATTAGGCCAATGAGATCTTCATAACTTCAACTACTAACATCTCCAAAATATCACTCACATTCACTTTCTCAACTCAGTCACCATTTTCACTTTCCTCGAACTTGTTTTGCTTTTCAAACAACACTTTATTCAATAATTCAACCTCTTTGTTCTTTTTCTTCTATTTGTTCTTTTTTTTTTTCTTTTTGATTTGTTGTTGTTGAACTTCTTTTTTTTCTTTCCAAACATGAAGTAACAAGTCAATCATACACTCATCATGATCTAACTCTAACTAGCACACATCACAACATACATAATTATCAAGACAACCCAATCACTCAACTAATGCTCCCCCAAGCTAGGCTTGGGACAAGGATCAAATAAGGCTAAGGGGCTTGTAATGAAGGTTAATAATCAAAACAGTCAGAAAGGCTTTAGCGGGGTTAGAGATGGAATAATATAATCAATTACAACTCTGGAGCTAGAAATTATGAAAAGAACGCCTCAATTATGTCAACATGTATGCATATCAAATTTTCAAAGTGTACAAGATCAAAATTAAGATCAATGCCATAACGAGGAACTAATCACACAACAAAGAGGAAGATTGGATGAAAGATAAGCATCCATGGCTCTTGAAATCTCACAGTCTAACCAACTTAGCTCCACAATCAATGCAAGTGCCACAAGTATCATGCAATCAAGGGTCATGGAAGATTGAAAGTCAACTCAAGACTAACAAAAACTCATGCCTACTATCAAAGATTAAGAGTCGAAATAGTCATTTAAAAAAATTTAGGGCATAGGGAAACAATCATGTAACTCATAATTCTTAAGTCAAACTCGTATTTTTGGTTTTTTTTTTTTTGTTTATTCCTTTTTTTCTTCTTCTAAGAAAGCAATAAACTACACTAACTATACTAGAAAGCATTAAATAGAGAGGGGTGTACTTACATAAATCCTCCCCCGAAAGCTGAACTCGGCAATGGCCTCATTGCAGCAAGAGGGAAAGACAAGACTCACTCGTCATCATCGGACACATCTGTAGTAAAACCTTCACCGCTAGCACTTGTAACACCAAAATCAGCATGGCTTGAAGTACCACCCCCAGATTGGGGCGCACCACTATGGTCAGTGGGGTCAGGTACCTGTGGTGTGTACCATGAAGGATGGGTGGCATCATGAGCAACAAGCCATTGATGAAAGTAATCATGGTAAATAGGGTACATGGCATAGCGCATGTCGGATTCCACGGTGGTCAACAGTGTATCCAATGAGGTCAGATGGGTCTGGATGGTAGCCTGACCAAGCTCAAGGTGTCCCATCTGTGAGGTAAGGGCCTGCTGTCCCTACTCGAGGCGGTTAAGGACTGCCATCATAAGGTCCATGGGTGTAGAGGAGGAAGAGGCTTCCCCAACAGGTTGCCTGTGGTAGATCCGCAGAGGTCGAAGAACAATGGGCTCTTGACCACGCATAGGAAGGAGGTAGGACCGCATACCAGGTTCAAGGCGAGTCTGAGCAGGGTCAGGGAGAAGGATAGACTCCTTCTTAGCAATCAACCACCTAAATTTGTTTGCAGATTGGGCAGTTATCCATTTAGCATTGGTCAAGTAATCAATACAAATTTCAGCTGGACCAGCTACGACATTGCTTATATTAGGAGCATACCCATAATGAACAACAATAGTAGTAATGAGGCCACCTAAAACAATAGGTTGCACCCTAACGCTACCATCATCAAAGAGTGCAGGTAAAGAAGAGGCAGTCCGCTTGAGTTGAGACACAAAAAGATAGGGGAGGCACAAAGAATAATCAAACTCAGGAAACAAATAATTGCCCATCAGAAAAATCTCCTGTTTTTGACAGGAGTGGGGCTCAGCACGCCCAAAAGAGTAAATCCCAAAAATCGTTGTATGTAGCAAAGGCTGGGAAAATGAAGATGGTCGACAGTCATATGTTGAGTGTTACACTCCTCAACTCCTGTGAATGCCTTCCACAAGGGAGTAATGTGGACATGGGGAGGGGGCAATGATCATCTGTAACAGGTAGGCCAAACATATCAGCTAATTGGCCTAATGTTAGCTCCCCATCCTCACCCATAAGGTAGAATCGGATAACATGATTTTTATTCCCTACTTCTAATGAACTCAGAAATTCAAGAGTAAGATCCCTGTAGGTCCAGAAGAACATGCCAAACATTGAGCCCAACCCCAATTTTTCAAACAATGTCTTAGTTTCAGCATAAATTCCCAAAGCATGCAAACAATTCGAATCAACAAAACGGGCGGGGATAATATTTCTATACTTCAGTTTTTGGAATCGTTGTTTTTACTTTAAAGTTTTGAAAATTACCTATGGGAAGGTTAGATCTGACGGAATTTGATTGCTTGCTTCCCCCTTTTCGCGTTGCCTTCTCTTATTCGGCCTTGACATGGTGCAAAGATGGAGATTTTTGTGAAGAAGTGAAGTGAGGTGGGATGAAGAAAAGATGGAGGTTTTGTGAATTTTTGTGTGAGAAAGATGAAGAAAAGCGATGGGAGATGAAGAAAATTGAGTTGTAAGAAGAATTTTTGGAAGGGAGAAAGGTAGAAGATTGGTTATGGAGGTTTTGAGGGGAGAGAGAGAGGGTTTGAGAGGATGAAGAGTGAAAGAGGATGAAAAGAAGTGAAAGGATGAAGAGAATGGCTCGGCGGAAATAACAAAGGCACATATTTGGGCGAAATCTGGAAACTGCCCGGTCAGACGCGCGAAAACATTTTCTTGCGTTCCCTCGCAGCTCAGCACAGGTAGCCTGTGGGGTGAAGTACGGACGCCCGGTCAACCGGGCGAACTTGCCTTAGCTGTTTTTCTTGTAAAAAATTTTCGTTTCCCTCTTCTGAAATCAATTGGGCACCCAGTAGGGCGGACCTGCCCGGTTGACCAAGCGAGAGGCACTTGCGCGTGTTTTCTCACCTCGTCAAAAATTGCTCGCTCACCCTGTCAGGCAAACTCTCCCGGTGGGGGGCAAGTTCAGTGGCCTGGTGGGGCGTATTCGCCCAGTTGGCCGGGCTACTTGGTTTTCAGCTTTTTCTGCATCAAATTTTTCCAAAGTGGCACACACTAAGCTCGTCCAAAAATCAGTACACTATCTCTCTCTCCTCTCTGAAAAAAAATAAGAAAAAGAAAAGAAAAGAAAAGACGGGTTGCCTCCCGCAAAGTGCTGGTTTAGAAAGGTTCTGCATGACCGCAGTACCTTAGATTTCAAAGTGGGAAAGCATGGAAGTAGATAACTTCCACTTGGCCTATGAAAGCACCCTCATGGTGCAACTTCAGACGGTAACCATTCACTTTAAACTTTGTCCCCTCTGCATTAGCCATTTCAATTGCTCCACGTGCCTTCACATCAGTGACATCAAAAGATCACGACCACCTTGACTTAAGCTTTCCAGGAAAAAGCCTTAGTCTAGAATTGTATAATAGAACCTTGTCACCAACATGAAACTCGTGCTTCTCAATCATCTTGTCATGAAACCTCTTCGTCTGCTCCTTGTAAAGCTTGTGGTTCTCATATGCTTCCAGTCGAAGCTCATCTAGCTCAATCACTGAAGAAGTCTTGCCTCACCTGCAGCCTCTAAATCCATGTTGATTTCTTTAACTGCCCAAGCTGAGAGATACTCCATTTCAACTGGTAAATGACAAGCCTTGCCATAGACCAACCGATATGGGGTGGTGCCTAGAGGTGTCTTAAAAGCAGTTCGCAGTGCCCATAAAGTGTCATCCAACTTTTGTGACCAATCTTTCCTTGACCTGTTAACCACCTTCTCTAGGATGCGCTTGATCTGACGATTTAAGACTTCAACTTGGCCACTAGTTTGAGGATGATAAGCCCAACCAACCTTATGAGTGACTCCATATTTCTTTAATAAAGCTTTGAAGGTTCTCTGATGAAAATGAGACCCCACATCACTGAACAAGACTCTCGGGACTCCGAACCGAGGAAAGATAATCTTCTTAAAGAGATTCATGACCACCTTGGAATCATTAGTAGGTGAAGCCACAAGTTCAACCCACTTAGTCACATAATCCACAACTACCAAGATATACCTGTTCCCACAAGAAGAAAGGAAAGGTCCCATGAATCAATGCCCCATACATCAAAGGGCTCAATCTCTAGAATTCCCATCTATGGCATCTCCTGTCTCTTTGAAATATTTCCCGTTCTTTGACACTCATTGCAGGAAAGGCAAAATGCACGGGCATCTTTGAAAATATTAGGCCAGTATAAACCACTATGAAGAACTCTATAAGCTGTGGCTTGTGAACTAAGATGCCCACTACAAGGCATACTATGATAATGTTGTAGGACCCCAGCTATCTCCTAATCAGCAACAAATCTTCTGAATAAGTCATCTGAGCACTTCTTGTATAGAAGTGTGTCTTCCCAATATTAGTGCTTAGCATCATGATAAAACTTCTTGCACTGCTGGTAAGTCAAATCAGGAGGATGAGACCCACCAACACAATAATTAGCAAAATCTGCATACCATGGGGATTGAGTAGACACGGCAAAGAGATGATCATCGGGTAAATAATCATCTATGGAAACATCAGCACTTGTCTCAAATCTCAATCTGGAGAGATGATTTGCAACTACATTCTCAGCACCCTTCTTATCGCGGATCTCTAAATCAAAATCTTGTAATAATAGTATACATCGAATAAGTCGTGGCTTGGCTTCCTTCTTAGCCAATAGATAGTTCAGTGCAGCATGATCAGTGTGGACAATCACTTTCGAACCTATAAGGTAGGTCTGAAACTTGTCAAGAGCATAGATAATGGCCAATAACTCCTTCCCGTAGTGGCGTAGTTGACCTGGGCTTCATCCAATGTCTTGCTGGCATAGTAGATAGCATGGAGTACTTTGTTCTTCCATTGGCCAAGCACAACACCAACTCCATAATCACTAGCATCACACAAAATCTCGAATGGAAAACTCCAATCAGGAGGTTGTATGATAGGGGCAGTGATCAATGCTTCCTTTATCCTGTCCAAAGACTCCATACACGCATCAGTAAACTCAAAGGTGGCATCCTTGAGCAACAATTGAGTAAGGGGTTTCGCAATTTTTGAAAAATCTTTTATAAATTTGCGATAGGAACCCGCATTACCCAGAAAGCTCCTCACTCCCTTGACATTCACGGGAGGAGGAAGTTTCTCAAGCACCTCAATTTTTGCTCTGTCCACCTAGATGCCACGTTCCGATATGAGGTGTCCAAGTACCACTCCTTCATTCACCATGAAGTGTCACTTTTTCCAATTAAGAACCAAATTAACCTCATAGCAGCATTTCAGAATTTTAGAGAGATTATGCAAACACACATTAAAGTCAGAACCATAAACACTAAAATCATCCATAAATACCTCCATGATATTCTCGATGAAATCAGAGAAATGGCCATCATACATCTCTGAAATGTAGCAGGGGCGTTGCACAAACCAAATGGCATTCTGCGATATGCAAAAGTGCCGCAGGGACAGGTGAATGTCGTCTTCTCCTGATCTTCTGGGTGAATGGGAATCTGAAGAAACCTGAATATCCATCCAAATAACAGAAAAAGCTTTTTATTTTGCTAATCTTTCTAACATCTGATCAATAAAAGGGAGGGATAAGTGATATTTCAAAGTGGCTGTGTTTAATCTGCGATAGTCAATACACATTCGCCAACCTGTAACAGTAAGAGTAGGAATTAGTTCATCCCTATCATTCTTAACAACAGTAGTCCCCCCCTTTTTAGGAACAACTTGAACCGGGATCACCCACTTAGAATCTTAGATGGGGTAGATGATGCCCGCGTCAAGTAGTTTCATTATTTCTTTCTTCACTACCTCTTGCATATTAGGATTCAAAAGTCTTTCGGGTTGTATGCAAGGGCGGTGATTCTCTTCCAAATTTATTCTATGCATAAGGCTAATACCCTTCAGATCATTAATACTATACCCAATAGCCTTTTGTGCATGCGAAGCACTGTAAGAAGTTGTGAAAGCTGGCTATCTGTGAGTTTAGTACTGACAATCACAGGGCATTCCTCATTATCATCAAGAAATGCATATTTAAGGTGAGAAGGTAAAGGCATAAGTTCTAACTCTTTACTTGTGGCTCGGAAGTAGAGCAAATAGTCTCCATTACCTTACAATCTGCTACCTCATCAGTGTCAAGGCCATCTAAATCAAGAGTTGTCTCAAATAGATCATCAGACATAAATTGTTGAAAAGCACCTCCAGAAATTTCTTCTAGTACATCAATCCTACAACATGTGTGCTGAAGCGTAGGTGACTTAATAGCATTGGTTAGTTTAAAAATAACAGTATCATCACCAACACTTAAAGTCAGAGAGCCAGATTTTACATCAATAACAGCACCTGCGGTACATAAGAAAGGTCTACCAAAAATAATGGGAATCTGACTATCTTCTTCCATATCAAGTACTACAAAATCCACAGGAATGTAGAATTTTCCAACCCTGACAGGTACATCCTCTAAAATACCCAGAGGATTTTTCACAGAACGATCTGCCATATGCAAAGTAATCTGTGTGCACTTTAAAATTCCCAGGTTCAGTTTATTACAGATAGATAAAGGCATAATAGATACACTAGCTCCTAGATCACATAAAGCCTTATCTATAAACAATACACCTACATGACAAGGGATGGAAAAACTACCAGGATCTTTTAGTTTTGGTGGAATTTTATTTTGCAGAACATCACTGCACTCTTTAGCTAGAGCAACTCTATCTATGCCACCAAAATCTTTCTTCTTAGTAATCATATCTTTCAAAAACTTGGCATACACAGGTACTTAAAAAATTAAATCAGTGAAAGGAACTGTTACCTCAAGGTTATTGACCATAGACATGAACTTACCAAGTTGTTGATCAACCTTAGATTTTTGCATCCTGTGGGGAAAAGGTAGTGGTGGTGTAGGACAATCAGTAACCTTCTCCTTTTGCTTCTTTGCTTCATCTACCTTCCCTTGTTCAATTTCAGTTGTTGAGCTATCCTCACCTTCATTTTCATCCACTACATCATTCTTGACTGGAGGTGGCGAATCATCAGTAGGCTTAGTTGGAGCATCATATTGTGTACTGCTTCGAAGAGTGACGACATTAGTAGTTTCTTTGGGAATTGGTTGCCCCGGCAAGTGACCAGGTTGCCTCTGTGCATTATTTTCGGCCACCTGAGCAAGTTGAGTCTCCAAATGTTTGGTAGTGTTCTTCAACTCCTTGATGCTCTCATCATGACTCTGCTTCATAGAAACCATCATCTTCATCAGATTGGACATAGTGGGCTCTTGAGAGCTGGCATTCTGAGAGGCTTGCTGTTGATAGCCTTGGTGTGAAGGACTATTGAAACCAGGAGGAGGATTCTGAGGGGCCCTTGGTAGTATTGTTGTCTAACAGCATGTTGTGGTGGGTTTTGATGAGGTGGTTGGTAGGAAGTTTGTGGCACAGGTTAAGGGTTCTGAACATTGTTGCTTTTATATGAAAATTTAGGATGATCCCTTCAATCTGGTTTGAATGTGTTGGAGTATGGATTATGTGGTCTCTACTAAAAAGCATTTGCATGCTCCATCTGATTCGGGTCAGGTTGATTATAGGAACAATCATGACCAAAGTGGCCTTGAATACCACACACCTCACAGTAGGAAGAGGTAATAGGTGACATGGAAGACATCGCATTAATACTCATAGGAGGACTACTAGACTGCGAAGATTTCAGTGCATCCATCTTCATGCTCAACTGGGCTACTTGTGAGGATAATAGTGCATATGCATCAGCATCCAACTTTTTCTTCGTAATAGTCCTGGAAGAACTATGATCATTTGCTGCTAAGTTGGCCAGAAAATCGTACCCTTCATCCACCTCCTTATCTAGGAAACACCCCCTGCAGATGAATCAATTATACTCTTGATATGGGGTTCCAGACCATTGTAGAATGCTTGGGGTAATGAACCACTTATCAAGGTTGTGGTGTGGGCACTCTCTCTGTAGGTCTTTGAACCTATTCCATGATTCCTTCAGTGTCTCATCAGGTTCTTGTTGAAAGATAGCAAGTTTATGTCTGATTTCTGCAGTTTTGGTATGAGGGTAGTACTCTCTCAGGAATGCATCAGAAATAGCACTCTATTCAGTTTCTGTGACATCGTTCAACGATTTATGCGCTTTGTCTTTCAAAGAAAACTCAAATACCATGACCTTTAACTAATCAGGAGTGACCCTTTGATGCTTAACGGTACGACAGAGTTGTTGAAACCGTTGTAAATGATTAGTAGGGCCTTCAAATGGATGCCCTCCAAATTGGTTCTGTTGGATCTAGGGGTGCTAATGAGCTAGAGTGGCTCGTAAACTGTTCGAGCTCGGCTCGGTCAAAGCTTGGTCAAAGCTCTGCTCGAGTGGGATCGACTCGAGTTTGGGATCGGCTTGCGACCTTAACGAGCCGAGCCTGAGCCTAGTGGAGTTCGGCTCGAAAGCTCGCAAACATTTTCGAAAACTTTTAAAGTACATTTTTTATACATTGATTTTTAACCCAACTTGGATTTTCACTTAAAAAAACATAATTCCCAATTTCAAGCCCACTTCAAAAATATAAATCAATTTAAAAGTTTTAGCCCAATTAAAACATACAAACTAAGGGTTTTCTTTTCAGCCTAATTAAAACATACAAACTACGAAAAAGTGAATGAGGTACAATTTTCTTAATAGTCGTTCAACTGTTCAAGGGTTTTCGAAGAACTCTAAATCCCCAATCTCTAGTTAAACGCTCCAGCAGCAGTCTAGCTTCGTGGTTTATCTCGGCGGCGAGCTGCGTGATTTATCTCGGAGGCGACCAGCGTGGTTTGTCTCGATGGCGAGCAGCATCGTCTTCGGCGGCGAGCAGGATGACAGATAATGTTTCTATTTTTCGTTATTTTTAGTTTTCTTTTTCGATTTTGGCTCGCATTTTATTGAATTCGAAGTATTTATGTGCTAGATCTAGGGTTTCAGTTTCTTATTTTGTGAATTCTTCTATTTAGTTTGAGTTTACTAATTTTGTGCGTTATATGTTGAATTTCTCAATTTCGCCATTGAATTTATGAATGCCTGCCCATTGAATTTTTGAAATTATGAATGCCTGCCCATTGAATTTTTGAGAGTATAATGAACTTATGAATGCCTGCCCATTGAATTTTTGAGAGCCTATACTTCGAATCCCGCCCATTGAATTTTTGATTTTGCTAAGTGTTTCTTAATTCACGCTATGAGACTGGAATACAATGCAACCAGTACCTACTTGCTGTTCATTAATTGATGAGCAATTTTGATTTAATTACCTATTTGTTGCCCAGATGTACTGATTTTCATCTCCATTTTGCACCAAACTTGTCTACTATTGGACTTGTCATCTCTAGACTTGTAATTTTTATGGTATCAACTGAATTTTCTTGGAAACCAGGTTGAATAGTAGCTGATTATGTAGCTCAAAGTCCCCTGTTTTTGTTGTGATGGTGTATTACCCACATTTCTGATAGCCACTGCAGTAGGTAGTAACTAGTAAATTTGTAATGTTGAATATTGCCTTTTTTTTTTACAGATAATGATTCCACTCCTAGTTGCTCTTCTACTCCTAATGTGGAAGAATTTTTTGTACTTGTTGATGATGAGATCCAAGATGAAGAAATGGAGCAATGACCACCAGAACCTTACGTTGACTCTAATTAAGAGTTAGATGGGGAAGAGCATGCTCATCCTTTTAAGAGACCAAGAAAATCAGATGTGTGAAGGATATGGAGGATCCCATACAAATAAATGGGGATTGAAAAACTTAATGTAAGCATTGTAAATCCCGTCTTACTGTTTCAAAGACTGGCACTACGAGTCATTTAAAAAGACATTTGTCTAATTGTGCTCAAAGAAAATTGAAATTAAAGCAACAAAGTATGATTAACTTTTTGCCATCTGATTCAAGTGCGGGTACACCAAATTCTGGAGGTGTTAGTGCTTTACATAATGGTAAGCTAGATATGTTATGTATAAGGGAAGGGATTGCTAATTGGATTGTCATGCATGAAAAGCCTTTTAGTGTTGTAGAAGAAGAAGGTTTTAACATGATGTTAAAGAGGGGGATACGTCAACGGACATCTGTTTCACGCCACATATAGAAACTGATGCTTTCAAAGTCTATGAGGCAGAGAAAAAGAAACTAAAGGCTCTTTTGAAGGATGTAGATAGAATTTCCTTGACCATCGATTTTTGGCGTGTTAGACCACAAAGGATTGAGTACATGGTTCTTACTGGTCATTTTGCTGACCGTGATTGGAAACTCCAAAAGCGAGTTTTAAGCTTGTCCACATAACTTCTCCTCGGAAAGGCAAAGACATAGCAAATTGCATTTTCAAATGTTTAAAGGAGTGGGAAATTGAGAATAAAGTAAGTGTTTGTCAAATTATTTTGAATAATATGTTTATTCTTACATGCTAGTTGATCTTTACTTATGATAACAATTACATTTTCTTTAAAATATAGGTTTTTACGATTTCGGTTGACAATGCCACCGCAAACGATTCATGCATACAAATTTTAAAGGATACTTTCTCACTTACAAAGAGGTTGTTATGTGGTGGAGCATTGTTTCATGTACGTTGTTGCGCACATATATTGAATATTATGGTGCAACATGGTCTCAAGCAAGTCAAAACCATTGTGAAGAATGTTCATGATACCGTAGATTATCTCAATGGAAGTGAAGCGAGAATGAGAATTTTTGCAGAAATTATCCAACAATTCAATCTTAAAGGGCGGAGGTTGGTTCTTGAATGCAAGACTAGGTGGAATTCCACTTATGATATGTTATCATGTGCCATCAAGTTTAAGGAGGTATTTTCTAGACTTGCTTTGGAGGACAATGAATATGTTTATTATCCTAGTTGATGATTGGCATAAAATTGAAAAACTTCTTGAGATCTTAAAAGTGTTCTAAGATACCACAAATGTTATCTCAGGCTCTGAATACCCCACTTCCAACTTTTTCCTTAATGAAGTTTTTTACAAAAGAAATGTTGGACCAAAATGCTAGTTCTCCCGACCCTTTTGTCATAGATATGGGGAAAAACATGAAAGAAAGATTTAATAAGTATTGGGGTGAATGTAATTTACTCATGGCTATTGGTGGGGTGTTAGTCCCTTGTTTGATAATGAAGGCTGTTGAAATTACATTTCCTCACATGTTTCCTTCAAATCTTGTTAGGGAGAACATTAATAAGGTTAAAGATACTTTGTATGAGTTGTATGATGAGTATAAGGCTTTGTATCCTCCTTTGGATGAAGAACTTGGAGAAAGTAGGAATGGTGCTCCACATATAGTTCAAGGGGGAGCCTTCTGGGGATGTCAAGAGTTTTACAAGTTGTTAGAAGTGGGGAAAGAGTGGAGCCTAGAAAATCAAAACTTGATGTATATCTTGAGGAATGTACCGCAACTGATGAAGAACATAGGTTTAATACCTCAAATTGGTGGAAAGAAAGAGCTAGCAAATTTGTTGTTTTGTCTAGATTGGCTGTTGATGTGTTAGCTATTCCTATTACTACTGTTACTTCAGAGGCTACATTTAGTGTTGGGATTCGAGTTATTGATCCTTATCGATCTTCATTGCTTCTGGAAACCGTGCAAATGTTGATTTGCACGAGAGATTGGTGTTGGTCCACTTTTGGAATCAAGAGAAAGAACAAAGTAAGGCTAAAATTATTTTCGTTGTTTAATGTTTATGGATATTGTTTTTATAGCTAATTATAATTTTATATTTGTAGTTGGTTGATGAAGATGAACCAAAAGAAATCACGATTCCTATTCCATAAATTGCGTTCTTCTATGAGGTTATTTTTTCACTCTTCTCTAATCTTATACTTTCTATTGTGGATAAGTTATGATTTTATAAAATTATATCTTTATAAATATTGTTTAATTGTATGGGATAAACATATTTTCTAGGTGTTGTGGGAGAAAAAGAACCATGAAGAATGGCTTGGAATTGGAAATGAATGTCAAAGGAAGAGAAAGAGAATTTGTTTGTGTGTTTAATTATCAAATGAGATATTTGTGTAAAACTTTGTTAAAGTTGTTGTGACATGTAAACTTTGTTAAATTAGATGTAAACTTTGTTAAATTTGTTGTCAACTATTTTTTTCTCTTTTTAAAGTTTAAAGTATGCACTTCGTTCATTGTAAAAAGATAGAAATTGGAATCATGCATGAAGCGCGCTGAAAAATGCACTGGAAATATTCTCGAGCCTTTTCGAGCCGAATGACTCGCAAACTTTCTCGAGCCGAGCCGAAGATTTTTTTTTCGAGCTCAAGTCGAGCCCGGATTTTCGAAGCTCGATGAGCTTTGAGCTCGAGCCGAGATCGGTCCCTCCTACTCTAGAGCCGAGCCGAGCCGAGCCTGGCCATGTTCGGTGTCTGCTCGTCTCGTTAACACCCCTAGTTGAATCATATTAATGAGGGAAGGCTTGATCTCAAAGTTTGCCACTTGTATGGTGGGCATAGTAGGGCCTATGGGAACATTACCAGAGGAAGGTACCCCATAAGATTTCAATGATTTAGGGGGTATGATTGGTTCTGAACGACAATCCGTTGATTTATCCTGATTAGCAAACTGTTTTTTCTTCTTTTGTTGCTTTTTGAGTTGCTGGATGGTCTTAGAGTACCTGTTCTTTTAGTCCTGGGCATAAAAGAAACAAAGAAAAATGTGCAGTAAGATCGCCTCAAATGGAACTTGAAGTTCCAATGAGACAGTGGGAATAGTTCAAATAATTAATCAAAAAGCTATAAAAACTAGCCGTCTCCTCGACAACGGCACCAGAAACTTGATGGGTTTTAAAATATATACCGCAAGTGCACCACGTCTGTTGTTAGTAGAAACTGGCAAATACGGGTCGATCCACAGGGAGAGGAGTTCTATAGATTTGTGTTCAATTATTTAACTACTTCTAGAGAGAAATTGATTGAAAGATTAATAACTAAACTAGAATAAACTAGAACACAAATGGATGGAAGTTTATCAAATAATTAAATACCTAGGGCATTCGATCGGTCCACCATGCTTATACCAATTTAATCACTACAATACAATTCAACAATACTTGGATTCAGGTTCTAGTAATTAGAGTACTTTGTTAATCCTACGGTCGGGTCTTAACACTCTTAGATCAACATATGCTAGTACGGTCGCTCAACATAATCAGATCTACCAATTGTAACAAGCCTATAATGAGTACGATCTTCCGATTCTAACTCCTATTAGCTAAACATAACCCATGATATTGCGCAATTACATGAATTAAACAATTATAACAAATCAATAGGAATTACTCGAATCCAATCCAATCATTGAAGAACTTTAAATCACAATTAAAAGGGTATAAACATGGTTTCCCTCACTAAGCCCTAGTCACTCATTATACTAATAAACACAATAAACATAATGAAAATAGAAGAATTCATCAAAGTAAACAAAGTAAGGAAGAATACCGAATGATTGAAGAGCGATGAAGACGAAATCAACGATCTTTATAATCTTCAAAGCAAAGAGTTCTTACAAAGTTAGAGAGAAAAAGAACTAAGTGTTTCAACCTAAAAACGAGTAATAAGAGATGAACTAATCGAAAATACTAAAAACCTCTTTATAGTTTTTAAAAAACCGGCTAAAAAAGGCAAAAATTAAGGCTCCCGAAAAACCGCCTGGTCGAGCGACGAGCTCAGGAGGCATTTTGCCCGGTTAACCGGGTAAGGCCGCCCGGTCGGGCGCACAAGCGATTTTGGCCTCTATCTCGCCCGGCCAACCGGGTGAACATGCCTATGGATTTGACGAAGTTTTCGGCTTGTCCGGTCCAGCAAAACCGCCCGGTCGACTGGGAGAGAGCAGTTCCATAGCTTTATCCGTGCATTCTTCGTCCAAATCTCTTGTGTAACTTCTTGGATCTTCTATGGGCCACATGTGACCTCTGGACTTTCGTACCGCAACTCAAATAAAGGCACTAGATGCCTAAGCTGCACAAAAACATCTAACACACGGAAACAAGTCCAAAAATATCAAATACACAAAAACTGAGCTCAAAGGAGCTCAAATCGACTCTCAAAGCTCAGGGAATTGGGCTAAATAATCTATATAAAATAGACACATCAATAATTCTCTAAGTTTTATATGAAAAAGGTATTTTGGAAAATAGAGAATTGACGGGGTGTTACAAAGTGGTATCTTGGAGCTTAGGTTTTTATTGGCCTTTCGTGCCAATTTTTTTTTTAGGCGCCTAGTTACTTAAAACGAATTTCAAAGGAAACGAGCTCCTACTTATTCGTTGTGCTTAAATCATTTTATAAATTCGAAACATGTTTTCAAAGGGATTCAAAATTTAGTTCGAAATTTTTTGTTATAGTAGAAATTTTTTTTAGTTCGAAATTTTTTTATAGCCGAAAATTTTATTATTTTCCTGTTTCTACTTTTTCGAAAATTATTAATTTAACTTTTAGTTGTTTATTTTTGGTATTCTTAGTTTATATTTTATTTTACTTTATTAATTTTGTGCGAGATGGGTAGAATAGGAAGGGCATATAGGATAGAAATGTTATATGTCTGCATTTAAATATTTTGTTCAGCATGTTCATGTTTTTCTTCCCTGCTTAACTGTTTAATGTTAATTATGGCTTTAAATTATCTATTTTTTTTTGCTTATTAATATTTATTGTTGGGAATATACGCTAAGAGAGGGTATTATTTATTATAGATGTCGTGTTCATCTGTTAACAAACCTCTAAACATGACTGATAGTGAAGCTGCATGAGTAGAAAGCTACTTTAACCCTATTGTGCTTAATGATGATGAGTATGATGTGGAGTATGATAGTGATAGCTACACCAGCCTAGATGTTGTTATGCGTCGTATTTTAAAAGTAGGCATCCTTGATAGCGTCGATGAGGTAATTCAGGAGTTTGATCGTGCTAGAGGGCAAACCCGAAAGGACATCTACAATGCTACTTGGAGATCTTACCTGAGCGATGTGAGTGATTCAGAGTCGGACGAGGATGTACCTCAACCCAAAAGGATTCGAAGATATACTAGAGCTAGAAATCCAGGTTATTATTATTATGATAGTGAGGACATTGAAGACTTTGAAGATGAAATGTTTACTCCAGAGAAGTACAAAGAAAATAAGGATAGGAATGATAATGTAACTCCATAGAATATTTATTCATGTTCTAATATTAGTAGTTGAATATGTAGCTAAGCTACAATGGTTTAAATTTCCTTTATTTCGTTGAGGAATAAGTTTGGTTATCTTGGATTGGAAAAATGTTATTATCATCATTTGAGGAATAAAAGTAATTATTTAGTTATTCGAGTTGAGTAAGAATCTATTTTAGTACGTAAATGAGAAATATTTTATTTAATTATTGTGATTGATTCCATTTGATCCTTATATATTATTGATGTGAATGTTTATTCATGAGTGAATATATGATTGTTATGGTTCATAGTGATTGAACTTAGTGCTATTATAATACCATAGAATTTTATTGTGGTACGATCTTGTATGATCAAGTCGAATTGATGCCTTCATAGTAAATGGCCAGAGTTGTGAATCGAAACCTAAAACAGATCTACGTTAAACCAAAAATCGAAACCTAAAGTAGAATGGCAAACAACGATACCGCATTAACCTCTGCTATCCGCTTGTTGGCTGAGAAACCGAATTAAGAAGGGGCTGAGCGACCCAATCCTGCAAGGGATATGTTTGAGAGATTAGAAAAAATTAAGTCGCTGTTCTTTAAGGAGCAAGCTAACCCTACATTCTTAGAGAGTTGGATTAGGGAGTTCGATAAGATTTTTGGGGCTGTGAATTGTCCTGAGGGTATGAAAGTAGGTCAGGATGTGTTGTATCTGAAGGATGAGGCTGATTTATGGTGGAAGGAAAATGGAAGTAGACTAGTGTTGTGGAAGGGTTTAATTGGGATTCCTTTGTTGCTGCTTTAAGAGGAAAATTTTACCCTGCATTTATGAGAAAGCAAAAGGCTCAGGAGTTCATAAACCTTAGGATGAGAAGTATGACCATTTTCGAGTATTATAGCAAGTTCATAGCATTGTCTAGATTTGCACCTGAGGTTGTAGTGACTGAAGAGCTGAAAGCTCAGAGGTTTTAGCAAGGGTTGACTGAAGAAATTCAATTGGGATTAGGTGGTGAGACCTTTGCGTCACTGTATGTTGTTTATGGGAGAGCTGCCCATATTTATAGTCTTCAATCGAGGCGTGATAAGAAGAATGTTGTAGTAGGCGACAATATAAAAGATTTCAATGCTAAAGGAAATCAGGGTAATTTTAAGAAGAATAGGATTGGGAATCGGAATTTCCAAGGATGGAGTGGCCAAGGATTTAATGGTAAGGGCCAGTCTGAGAGGAGTTACAACTGTAAGAGGTGTAACAAATCTCACCCTCGTAGAGACTGTAAAGGGGACCTAGTGACCTGTCATTACTGCCAAAAGAAGGGGCATAGAGAATTTGAGTGCTTCACCAAGCAGAAGAAAGAGCAGAATGGTAATGGGAATGGTAATCAGGGAAGGTCTAGGTACAACCAAGCAAACAACCAAGGGTCGAAGCCTAGAGGATCGCAGAACGGTCAAGGAAGCTACAGTAAGCCTGCTAGTGAGAGTAACAACAACAACCAAAGTAAAGCTTCTGGTAAACTATTCGTGATGAGCCACAATGAAGCTAAACAATCCGCCGACGTAGTTTCTGGTACTTTTCTATTAACTCTGTTCTTGTTAAAGCGTTATTTGATTCTGGAGCGACCTATTCATTTATTTCGTCGTCCGTTATAAAAAGTTTGGGGTTAGTAGACTTTGAAGTAATTGAATTGCATGTGAGTATACCTACTGGAGAGGTTATAAGGTGTACTAAGTTGTATAGAGACTTACCGATGAAGATAGGAGACTGTGTTTTTCCTTCTAATCCGATAGAGTTCAATCTGGGAGACCTAGTCGTTATTTTGGGGATGAACTGGATAGGTTTCTATAAGGCCAAGATAGACTGTGAAGCTCATAAGGTTGTGTTGAGAAGCCCATTAGGGAAGTTAACTTCATATCGACGATTTGGGAAGCCTAAGAATTTTGGGGTTATTTCCGCAATGCAAGTGAAGAAGTTGGTAAAGAAGGGGTGCGAGTTATTCTTATGTAGTGTGCAAGATATGAGCAAATAGGTTGAATTAAAGATTGAGGATGTACCGATTGTGAATAAGTTTATGGATGTGTTTCCAAGCGAGATTTCTGGTATGCTCTGGCTATATTTATGGACTTGATGAATAGAATATTCCATGAGTTTCTGGATAAGTTCGTGGTAGTGTTCATTGATGATATTTTGATCTATTCAAATAGTGGAGAAGAGCATGATGAACATTTGAGGATAGTTTTGGTGACGCTTAGGGAGAACCAATTGTATGCCAAGTTCTCTAAGTGTGAGTTCCTATTGGAGAAATTAGCCTTTTTGGGTCATTATGTGTCAAAAGAAGGAGTTTATGTGGACCCTGCAAAGATTCAAGCTGTTAATGAGTGGCCTACACCGAAGAATGTGTCAGATATTAGGAGTTTTCTGGGATTATCTGGCTATTACAGGAGATTTATGAGAAATTTCTCGAAGATAGCAAGGCCAATGACTAATTTGATGAAGAAAGAGTCAAAATTTGAGTGGAGTGAGAAGTGCGAGGAAGCTTTTCAGACTTTGAAGGAGCGTCTGACCTCTGCACCTGTTTTAACCCTGCCTGACAGAAATGAAGGATTCGAGGTGTATAGTGATGCTTAGAAGAATGGATTGGGGTGTGTTCTGCAGCAAAATGGGAAGGTGATCGCGTATGCTTCGCGTTAGTTGAAACCATATGAGTCTAATTATCCTACCCATGACCTAGAGTTAGCTGCTATTGTGTTTACCTTGAAAATTTGGAGACATTATCTGTATGGAGCAACTTGCAAGATCTTTACTGATCATAAGAGTCTAAAGTAACATTTTCACCCAGAAGGATCTTAATATGAGGCAGAGAAGATGGTTGTAATTGATTAAGGACTATGCCCTAGATATCCAGTATCATGAGGGGAAGGCGAATGTAGTCGCCGATGCTTTGAGTAGGAAGTCGAGTCATAGCGTGAATGCGTTGGTAGTTTATGAGGAATTGTACCAAGATATGCAAAAGTTTAGTCTAGAAATTCTAAATCCTGGGGAGATCGGAGCAAGATTGAGTGTTTTGTCATTGGGATTGTCAGTTTTCGATGAGATCAAAGAGGGTCAACTTGAAGACGAGCACCTTGATAAGATTAAAGAAAAGATAAAGCAAGGCAAAGAAGTTGACTTTATGATTCATGATGATGGAAGCTTGAGGTTCAAGGGAAGGTGGTGTATATAGAAGTGTGAAGAGCTTAAAAGAAGCTTATGGAAGAGGGGCATAATACTCCATATTATGTGCACCCTAGGGGTGATAAGTTGTATAAGGATCTTAAGGAGATTTATTGGTGGCCGAATATGAAGCGTGAAGTAGCTGAGTTCGTGTCAAAGTGTCTGACCTGTCAAAAAGTAAAGATCGACCATAAGAAACTAATGGGGAAGGTTCAATCCTTAGAGGTTCCTGGATGAAGTGGGATTCTATATCAATGGACTTTGTGACTGCTTTGCCGAAGACGAGAAATGGCACTGATACTATTTGGGTTATCGTGGATCGTCTGACGAAGTCTGCATGTTCATTCCGATCAAAGAAACATGGAAGAAGAAGCAACTTGCCAAGACGTATATGAAGCATGTGGTGAGACTGCATGGAGTCCCGAAGGACATTATTTCAGATCGTGATTCGTGATTCGTCTCGAAATTTTGGAAAAAGGTCCAGTTGAAGCTTGAAACAACATTGAAGTTGAGTACTGCGTTTCATCCTGTGACCGATGGTCAGACTGAAAGGACCAATCAGACTATGGAAGATATGTTGAGAGCGTGCGCAATTGATTTCCAAGGTAGTTGGGAAGATCACTTGGATTTGATTGAATTTTCATATAACAATAGTTACCATGCAAGTATCAAGATGACTCCATTTGAGAATTTGTATGGAAGGAAGTGTAGAAGTCCCATTTGCAGGAATAATTTTATTAAGAATGTAGTGTTGGAGATTGAATTTATTGTGGAGACTGTTAAGAATGTGAAGTTGATTCAAGCTAGAATTCAAGCTGCTCAAGATAGGCAGAAAAATTATGTTGATTTGAAGCGAAGAGAAGATGAATTCGCAGTTGGTGATAAGGTGTTTTTGAAAGTGTAACCGACAAAAGGAATGATGAGATTTGGTAAGAAGGGTAAATTAAGTGCTAAGTATGTTGGCCCATATGAGATTTTGCAAAGAATTGGGAAGGTAGCCTATAAGTTGGCTTTACCAATGGAATTTGAGAAGATGCATGATGTATTTCACATTTCTCAACTTAAGAGATATATCCCTGATGAGAATCATGTTCTGGAGTCCGAAAGAATCCAAATCGATAGTAGCCTCACATATGAGGAAAGACCTGTGAAAATCTTGGATAGAAAGGTGCGTAGTACACGCAATAAGGATGTGAATATAGTGAAAGTACTTTGGCCTAACCATGAGTCCGAAGAGGCAACGTGGGAAGCCGAAGATGAAATGAAGAAGAAAAATATCCTGAGTTATTCATTGAGGTGAGTTACGAGGGCGTAACTCGTTTTCTTTAAGGGGTGTAGAATGCGATGGAATTTCACGCTTTTTGCTTTATTTTATGGTATTTTTATGCATTTTTATGCTTATTTTCGCCATTTGCACATGTTGGTGCAAAATAAATTGGTTCTCCGCATAGAAAAATGTGTTCATGAGTAACACAAGTTGTTTTAAGATTGGTAAACTGTGCACACGTTGTGACACAAGTATTTCCAAATGGAAGTTTTGAGTCAAAATTTTGGAACTGTGAGGGTTTTCGTGCCAAGTTTCGAGACGAAACTTCTTTTAAGAGGGGTAGACTGTAATCCCCCACAATTTTATGAATTTTATAAATATACTTTAAAGTATATTTATATATATATTTTAGTATTTAAATTATTAATTTATTACAATGTTGACTATTTTTAAAGTCAAAGGATTATTTAATGTTTTTAAATAATCAAATATTTTAGTGAATCATACTTTGAAAGTTATTTTATAATTTAATTAGTTGAGTTGAAGTACAAAGATTTTAATATTGGGTAGAGGAGCCCAAACATCTATAACTTTTATATGATCACCTTTCATTTAAATAACCCACAAAGCCCAAATCTCTTTTGAACCCCTAATGGGGGAACCTATAAATACTCCCCTCATTAATAATTTTTGCTATTACACAAACACTCTAATTTTCTCTCCTTTCTCTCAGGGTTCACTCTCTTCTCTTCTCACCCGTTTTCTTTCTTCCCCCTTCGTCCACGACAGCACCGCCGGGCAGCCACCGCCGACCAACCTGCGCCGCCACCGCCGACCAGCCTGCGCCTCCAGCACCACCAGCCAGGAGCAGCCAGCCGGCGCCTCTCCTCTCCCTCTTCCCGTGTTTCTTCCTCTCTTTCCTCTTTGGTTATTTTCTTCCTCCTCTATATTATTTTAATGATTAGTTTTATGTTTTAAGTATTGTTTTGATATTTTAATAATTAAAGTTTGTATATTTGATTATTCAAATATAAATTTCAGATTATATAATTAATTTAGTAAAATAATTAAATTTCAGATTTAATATATAAGTGTAAATTAGGATTTAAAGCATGAAAGCATGTATTTTTAATGTTTTAAGAGTTGAAGTTTGTAGTACTATGTTATAGTTTATGAAAATTGAGTACTTTAATATTTATAACTATGTTAGAGTGACTTTAAAAGAGTTTTAAGAATACTATAAGTTGCTGGAATTTTTATTAGCACATTTATGTTGTTCAAAGTATAGATTTTTAAGGGTTTTGATGACTAGTATGTTAGTACTATACTAGGGGGACTAAAGGTTGAAGTTCTGATGTTTAAGAAAGTTTTAAAACACTTTTTAAGAGGGTTTAAAATATATTAAAGTTGCTGTAATTTTATTAGAGTATTAATATTTGGATGTTTTGGAATTTGTTAGGCGGAGATTATACCTTAAGTGATTTCTAAGGTTGTTAAAGTGGCCTCTCGTTTTGTCTACACAAGGTACGTACATACCTATGTGTTATTAGACTAGTATCATGTCCTAAGACTAGGATTGATGTAGTATCATGTATAGGGAACTTTTTATAGTTCATATGTGGCTATAATCAAGTAATTTTGCATGTTTTATGCCGTTGTGTAAAGAATGTTGCCTATGATGGTTATTATATGTTTGTATGGATGATTGATGCAAGCATGTGGGATTGAGAACTTTTATTTTATTAATTCACATGAGGGATTAATAATTATATTGTTTATTGGATCATGAATTGTATCATGTTGTTCCGTTGGATTTATTATTATATTTACTTTATAAGGACCGTGGGCCTTGTTTAGTAAAGTCGGTTATTAACGTATGGAAAGGTTGGTTGATTGTTGATCTAAGTCAACAAATAAATATTGGTTGGTTATTAAATTAATTAATGGGAATATTATTTTTGGATTATTTGAGTTGTTGATCACCTTATTTAATTCTAAGATAAAAATAGGAATTTTGTGTATCCATGATATTTATGTTGGTTGTCTTACTTTGTGAGTTACAACAAGTAAATAATCTATTAATAACTTAAAATGGAAAGTGAATAGCAGTAAGCTTTAGACTTGTGCACGTCTGAAGTGTTGGACAAGTATGAGTTGGAGTACATAGTGGTAGCCCATGGCTTTTCTTGGACTGGATTGATCACCGTGTCCTATTTTATTTAACGTTTTTTTTCACCATATACCCCCGACAAATTGAAAAATTCACCGTATACCCTCAATGTTTCAAATATTCACCATATACCCTTGAGTTTTCGAAAACGTTCACCATATACCCTTTTGCTAACTACCGTTAACTCACCATTAGCTTTATTTACGATTTTACCACCATTAACCACTAACCCTAAAATCCTAATACCCTAAACCTAACCCTAACCCTAATTATAACCCTAATCCTAAACCCTAACCCACCCCCACCACCCCCCCCCCCCCTACCCACCCCTCCCCCCACCCACCCCCCCACCCCCCCCCCTCCACTCCACCACCGCAGCCCCTCCCCCCCCTCTCCCCTCCCCCTCCACCGCCGCTTCCCGTCCCCCATTGCCCATTGATTTCCCCCTTCCCCTTCCCCGTCGATCTCCCCCTCCTCCTTCCCCATCGAACAGTGGCCGTAGATCTCCCCCTCCCCCCCCCCTTCCCCGTCGAACAGCGGCCGTAGATCTGCCCCTCCCCCCCCCCTTCCCCGTCGAATTCAGTGGCGAGTAGTTCTCCCTCTACCCCTCCACTCTTTGCTTTCACCGGCATTCCTTGGTGGTTCTTTCGCGCCCTTCTCTCTCTTGTCTTTGGGAATTCGACGGGCATGGTTCTTTCGCGCCCTTCTTCTCTATCTTGTCGGGGAATTCGACGGGGAAGGGGGAGGGGAGATCTACAACCAGCTATTCAACGGGGAAGGGGAGGGGGGAGATCGACTGAGGGAAGAGGAAGGGGGGGTCGACGGGGAAGGGGAAGGGGAGGCGTGGGGGACGAGGGACTGCGGTGGTGGAGGGGAGGGAGGGAGGGGGGTGGTGGGGTGGAGGGTAGGGGGGAAGGGTGGTGGGCTGGGTGGGTTAGGGTTTAGGGGAGGTGAGGATGGGTTAGGGTTTGGGTAGGGTTAGAATTAGGGTTAGTATTAGGATTAGAATTAGGGATTAGGGGTTAATGATGGCAATATTGTAAATAACATTAACGGCAACCTAACGTCCGTTAGAAAAAGGGTGTTTGGTGAACATTTTCGGAAACTTAGGGGTATATTGTGAATTTTTGAAACATTGAGGGTATATGGTGAATTTCTTGATTTGCCAGGGGTATATGGTGAAATAACCGTTTATTTAATTAGTACCTCGATATTATTGGTCGTGGGAGTATGGAGTCACGCCCGTACTTCTTCTTCTAAATTGAAGACATGGTTGGGTTTGGACAACTCTATCCATTATTGCCTATTCAATCTAATTATAATTAATCTATTGGTTGTGAAGTCTAGTTCAGTATAGTCAGTCTGTTACCTTGTATTATATTATTATTTATCTCTGCCTTAATGTTATTAGTATCATGATAGGTTATATATTTTATATATACTATGTAGTACTCAGCTTTGCTAATTACGTGTTTTTCTGTATGTCGATCATGGTTGTGCCTTATTGATCCTGTGATGACCCATTTGGTGAGCAGTCTTTCAGGATCAATAAAGCGTCGACCGTTCCAGGTCTGAAGCTGATGCATCATTGGGTTCAGGATTTCGTTGGGAGAGCTCGCGTTTTAAGTTCTTTAATACTTACATAATTTTTGTTTAGTTATGGTTCTAATAGTTTGACTTTCAAGTTGGTTTGACTTTTGGCTTGGTTTTGGAGTTGACTTTATGGTTGACTAAGTGTAGACACCAAATTTCGAACTCCTTTTTCGTGTAAAATTTTAAAATAAAGATTTTGAAAAGAAAGAAATAATAACCAAAACCGTCAAGTATTGTGGAGCGCCCCCCCATCAAAGGCATGCTTCATCCCGGAACACGAGTTTCATTCCATCATATGCTTTTCCTTTTTTTCGCGTGTTAGTCATATTATTCCGGCTTATAAATGTAATTTTCCGTAAGTCGTAGTCAATAACTACAACTATCGGTTTAATAAATGATTCGTAGTATAATCATGCTCGTTTTTACTAATTTGACGAGTTTCGTTAATTATTTTAAGTTCATTTTTCGAAAAACAGAAAAAACGAGTCCCAGTTAGGCGCCGAAATTTTAATCGTCTCCGAAAACCGGTAGTATCAGTTTTCTTGATGGTCAAGTCATTGTTCATTGGATAAAGAATAAGAATATATTCTTTAACCACCAATCACATTCTTTTATCCATTAGTTAGGGACTAAGAATCATGAAAAAGAATAAGAATAAGAATCAAATCTAAAGTGTAAGAGCCAAGAATCAGATTTTTTTCAAAAGATTCGAACTGTGCGCCAGACGCATGATCATGCGCCCAGCACACAATAGATTCCTGCGCCAGACGCAGGCGAGTGCGCCTAGCGCACGGTGCTGTGTCTAGCGCAGGGCTTTACGTTAGGCGCAGTTTGGTCTAATCAGTATTTCTTTCACATTTTTCGATGCATTTCTACGTATTAGGATGTGTTGAAATTCGAATTTTGCTTCATTAGTGTAAAAATCAAAATCAAATCTAAAGAGAATAAGAATATTGGCATTTCCCATAAATTTGTTGATGTAGGAGAATTTAGTGATTTCATTAAGGTGATGTCATTAGTTTGATGTCATTAAGAAAATTTAGGTTGATAAAAAGAAGATTTTTGGGTGAAAAATCTGATTTTCTACCTTCTTCAAATCCTAGTTCACCACTTCATTTGCCTATAAATACCCCCATTTTTTTTTACTTCAACACAACAATTTCACACAACTTCACTTAACTCTACTACTCTCCTCCTCCTTAATTTCTCCATCCAAGGAAAAGTTATAATAAGTAAGAAAAGAAGTTCATCAAAAGAAAAACGCAAAAAAAAAGAGTTTAAGTTAGTAATTAAGTGGATTTAGAAACTAACTTAGAAATTAAGAAAATCACAAAAAAAAAGGATTTTTTAACAAGAATAATACAAACTTTTGCCCGTTCTCTCGCAATAATACAAACTTTTGATTATTTTGTAATAATACAAACTTTTGATCAAAATTCCTCCGAAGAGGACAATACCGGTTTTTAACTTGTTGTAGGAGGTAACCGGGCCGAGATGGTTCGGGTGGGCGAGGGGTTGGGGGAGGGGGACAAAGAAGAAAGATCATTTTGTATTTTTTTTTTGATTTTTTTGCCGGTTATAAGTCAACTTGACCTCTTTGGAGGAATTTTGATGTAAAGTTTGTATTATTAAAAAATAATCAAAAGTTTGTATTATTGCGAGAGAACGGGCAAAAGTTTGTATTATTCCTGTTAAAAAATCCAAAAAAAAAGGTAGAAAACTTGCAAAAGGATATGCATCATTGAGTTAGCAAAGTAAAGTTAAAGTTCTTGTTATTTTTTCTTAATCCTTCTTCATCACCTACTAACTTTCTCTTTGTTTCTTCTTAATATATTTTAATTTTTGGAGTTATTTGGGTATGCGGAAGTCCTAATAGGTTCCCAACCTTAAATCACCACACCTAGAATAGTAACCTCTAATGGGGACAGTCTTAGGAAACAATGTGTTTATGTGATTTTTCTTAATCAAGTTGTTGTTCATCATCAAAAACATGTTTTCATAAAAAAATTCAAGTAGAGTTGTGCATAAACATCTCCATAAAAAGAAATGTGATGCTGTAATTGTGGTCAGTTTTAATTTTGTAATTCATTTCATTTTTCGTCTGCATTAACTACATAGTTCATAGGATATAATATTTTTCTTATGAAGTTCAAGATGTTTCCAGGAATTGGAATTTGGAATTTCTAAAAAAAGAATTTTTCACAGATAATTAAATCTCATACAACTTTGTTGTGCAAAACTGATTTTGTCCAGTACCATATAAGATTTTCTTGTCAATAAAGTTTAAAATAAAATCATTTAGACAAAATTAAAAACATCAACTTTAAAGTAGACATCAGTACCTTTCCAAAAATATAAATTCATGTTCATATGAATTTTATACAGTTTTATACTATTTTTACAAAAACGTTTATGTAAATCACTAAATTCTAGAAAACTGATTTTCTCTTCAGTTAAGAAAATGAATAAAAAGGATCTTAAAATATCCAATTCAAGTGAAAATTTCCAGTATAGTTATTCAAATTTTCTAGAATGTTCATACCAAAATTCACTTCAAAATAAGTTCAGCAAGTTGGATTTCAAAGAACAAATTGGATAAAGGTCCTGTTTTGACCGATTTTTGCATATAATTCGAATTGTTACTAAAAGCTTGTGCAATTTTGATACAACATAAAAAACTTACTGGCCTATCCGTAGGTGTATTACATACTCAATTTTACGCTTTCTGCAAAAATTTACGATTTTTATAAGTCAGTATAAGGATAAAAGTGCAATCTAAAAAATGAAATAAAGTGATTAACTCAACTTTCGTAAAAAAAATGTTTTCTTTTCACACGAAAATGTTAATTAAAAGTCATTAAATTTTAAGTTTCTCTTAAAATGATTCATTTTTTATGCAAATAAAAATCAATAAAGCATGTCATAAAAAAAATAAAAATCAAAGATGTTAATTAATCTCTAATTTTCACAAGTTTACAAATAAACATGAAATCAAAAGCCCTAGATGAAGATCAAGGAGCATCATGGTGAAGATCAAGATTGAATAGTTGTATAGATCATAGAATTTGTACACATTGTTGTAATAATAGTTTTTTTCTAAATAGTTATTACATCACTCATTAATGAAAAATATGGAGATGTTTATGCATAATTTTCATAAATAATTCCATAATTCTTTTTGATAAAATGAGCAATCATTGTTATAAATTTTGCATGTTGGGCCCAATATATTGTAGTATATGAATCAAATGACTCAATCTCAATTAAGAGGAAAAATTTCAAATCTAACTAAGTTAAATTGTATGATGATCCATCTTACATTTTAAAATCGTTCCCCATCTTCAAATGGATCACTCATATATAATTTGATATAATTAGATTGGTAATTATGATCTCCGAATTGATTATAGGCCATTTCACATGTCTCACTTTAAATGGCCAAATTCCAATTAGCCAACCACGATCTCCAAGTTTGATCTCAAATTGATCATTTTTCTCAAAGTGATCACAAATCTCAATTAACAACAAAACAATAATAATCACTTATAAAGTAGATAATACTCGTAGCGGAAACAACCTGAAATATACGATCCTGGACCTGTGGGTTTTGGGCCCACAAAACAATATCCTTTATATAAGACTTCAATTACATAGTCATTCAATCTCAAATTCAATGGCAAAAGAATAATATATATTTTAAGCAATTCTAAATAAACTCCTCTATATACAAACTTAAATCTCGGACTTTATCCCATAATATACAATTCGAATCATAACTTTGCTCTCAACACGATTCTGGCTTCCAACACAATCCTGCAACAAAGTTTCACTAGAGGAAAAAAGCCCAAGGGCTGCGGTCAAAAGGGGCCCAAGGGCTGCGTTTTTTGACCGCAGCCCTTGGCATTTAGGAAGGGCTGCGGTTTTTAACCGCAGCCCTTAGCGCGTTAAGGGCTGCGGTCAGGGCAAAAACCGCAGCCCTTGGTGGGATAAGGGCTGCGGTTAAGGGCCAAAACCGCATCCCTTGGTGAGTTAAGGGATGCGGTTTTGGCCCTTAACCGCAGCCCTTAACCAACCAAGGGCTGCGGTTTTTGTCCGAACCGCAACCCTTGTGACCCAAAAAAAAAAAAAAAAAAAATTTTTTTGCATTTTTTAGCCCAAAATGACCCCCAAACAATTATATACATAGAAAAGTATCATTTTTCATTACAAATATATAGGAAGTTACAAAAATATGGTACTCCAGCTGAATTTAATTTGACAGCTTCATATTTTCTCTTCTTGAGGAGCAGCATTTTCCTCTTGTACAGCCCATCCATATCTTTTTCTTCTTTATAAATTCTTAGATGCAAAATTTTCACATTGTTTGAGGTGCAACCGCACAAGAGCTTAACTAAAGCAATAAACAACCAGCACCCACTTGGTGCTTGATAGCTTTGATACTGCAACCAGATTACCAACCTTCACATCCATATATTAAATATAAAGCAAACGACATCACATATACCTTAAATATTGAAGATAGTTAAAGAGGTGAAATGGAATACAAAATATAACAATGTAAACCTGAATAAATAAATGAATAAAAACATACATTAAATGATTCAAAACCATATTTGTTCTACAAGCCAATCAAACAAGCAAGAATAGATAGATTTTTCCAATGCATCACGAGTATACAGTTTCAAAGCTAAATATAAATAAAATTTACGCTTGCCATGTACTATAATGCAACTGAAGCTAAATGTGCTTCCAACATTAGTCATAAATTATGCAAACAAACGAGGACACAAACACATCGCAATCGGTCTATGTTCGCGTTGGCCACCAATAATTCGAAGTAAATAACATAAAATCAACCAATAAGTGACCAAAACTGGAACTATATTAAACAAAAAATTTAAATGATTCAAGGAACACATAACTAAGATCACAAAGAAAAAGAAAAAGAACTTGTATGCATTGACAAACATTGTTTAAAGAACGAAACAGAAAACATCTTCATCCAATTGCCCCAACACCTTTATACTAACAAAACAAGTCTAAGAAATTCTACACACCTCTTCACAGACCTTTTCACACACCTTTTCACTGTAGGCATAGCCTTGATACGATTTAAGTTTAAAATCTGAAATTTTGAATATAGCAAAGTCCATCTGAAAAGAAAATTTAATGGGTAAGTATGATGGAATCTCCAGTAAACACACGGGTATTATGAAGGCGACAAAGTACAAGGGAGTATTAAGTACGACTATATACTCCCTCGTTTGAGTACTAGTTCAAATTGCACTATCAAAGTGAATACTACATCCAAATGAAGGGGACCTGGTTTGATATGACGAGGAGGCAGCCTGCTAGAGAGTGATAAGCTGCGTATGCAGGTTAAGAATCCAGCTCCAAAACATACAAACACACCACCAGAAAATTACTTAAGTTAAGGTGGTAAGATGCCAGATGACAGTAAAGAGTAGCTTGTTAACACAATTTGCAAATGTTCTAAATTATGTACATTGCCTAAATATAGCAGTTACGCAGCATCATACTTACTGCAGGACAAATCAGTCAAAATGACTTACAAAACAACAAGGATAATCATTCAGGTAAAGTTAGTAGAAACAGAAAGTAGTAAACTACTTATTCACGCAACTTTCTCCAACTCCTGCACCGCTGCTACGACCCAAACGTTGAGTTTCCCCAAGATAATCCGGCTTGACATGCGGCCACTGGATGCATTAATCCCGACCACCTTTCTTGTTGTTGCTTCCATTGCCCCAAGACGAGTCCCTCCTCCACATCCCACTTGCCCACACACCTCTTCACACACCCACCTCCACACACCTCCACCCATATCCAGCCTTCCCAAACCCCAGCCAGCGACCCCTTCACATCTCCCTGCCAGCCCCCTTGCACACACAGCCCCCCTCTAGAGCCCACTTGCATTTACAACCCCCTTCCCACATGAACACTTGCATAGCTAATTCATCTAAAATTTACAACTTTCACCAACCATTTCAAAACTTTTCACTTTGCACCGCGAAAAAAAAAAAACCATATAATACGAATTGAATACACCTCAAAAACAACAGAATTTACTTTAAACTTACTATTAATCAAAAGAACATCATATTGATTACCCAATTCAAGCGGAAAAATCAATCCAACAAAATCAAAACCACGAAATAATAGGAAAAATTCAAAAACCCTAATTTTAGTGGGAGAGTAGTAATTAACTTACATGAACTAAGCTTGATCTTAATGCGCTCTCGAGAAACCGAAGAAGAACAAAGGAGAGAGATGAGGGAACGCGAGGCTTGTGGTGTGCTGCGGTGGTGCGGGATAATAGAATATTACAAATAATAAAGAGAAACTGAACTCAAAAGAAGATATCTACACACTATTATTCTTGCAATCTATAGCTAAAATTACTATGGTGATAACCAAGGATGCACAAAAGAAGAATATCTCTTCAGAATTTTTTTTCTGTACCATACTACATATACTCCATTAGGGAAGTTTGACTTCAGATTTACTACATATATATATATATATGGCCCAAAAACAGTTACAAGAATAAAAATGACTAGTTGATTAGCATACTTAAAAACAAGACAATAAAATTACAAAATTAGCTGAGACGAACTCAGATGGCACACAGCAAAATACGGATGAACTTAAGATCATTCTCCATATTTTTCATGTTTCACAATTACATAAATATAAGTGCAAGAATTAAATTATTATAAATAGTTTTTTGTTTACAGTTTTGAGTTGTATATAATGTAATCAACCACTAAAAACAACAAGACAAAAATGGAGAAATCACATCTAACATGAAATTCAAAATAAATTGCAAGCAAAATCAACCATATTAATAGATTACCCAGAAGAGATCTGAGGTGGGATTAAACATGCAAACATTAAAGCTCATAATTTCTTCCCTAATTCTTCCTTTATTCCTTTAACAAAATTAGGGAAAATCAAATCTATGATACTAACAGCAGAAAACCTAAATTTACCCACAAATTATTAGTTAACAATCTTCAATGAGAGATCGACAATATAGTAATCAAGCAAACAAGCATGAAACTAAATTTCAGAGATAAATCAAAATTTGGGCATCCACAAAATGTCGTATTTAATGATTAGAGATCTGAACGAAGAGAGAGAAAATGGGAATTACCTGAAGAAGAGATTGAGCGAAGGAAATCGAGAGCTGCTTATGAGAAAACGAGAGGAAAATCGAAGAAAAGCCGACTAAATGGAGGAAATGTTTGTGAACTTCTTGAACCACCAAGCAGCAAGATAGGCGCACCACCAAGCAGAGGTTGAGGCAGTAGCAGCAAGACCGGCGCACCACCAACACAACAGGAGAGAGAAAACTTCTTGAACAGCCACGAAGAGAGAGAAAATTTCTTGAACATCCACGAAGAGAGAGAATGAAGAACAGCCCTCGCCGGTAAACCACCAACGGTTGCGAATCCTCGCCGGCGTAATAGGGTTCAGCGGAGGATGTAATGCGGGTGAGATGATGGGTTAATGGGAATTAGGAGGAGAGTGAGAAATAGGGTTCAGCGGGAGGGAGTAATGCGGGTGCGGGAAAATGGGGATGGGAGGGGGGAGTTTATTTCATTTTTGGGCTGTTTAAGGGCTTCGATTAGTCCAAAACCGCAGCCCTTTTATTACTAAGGGCTGCGGTTTTTAGGCTAACCGCAACCCTTAATTTAAGGGCTGCGGTGTTTGAATTAACCGCAGCCCTTTTATCACGAAGGGCTGCGGTTTTAGGGATAACCGCAGCCCTTCACATTAACGGCTGCGATTTTCAATAAACCGCAGCCCTTGCACCGCAGCCCTTGGGCTTTTTTCCTCTAGTGTTTGACTCTGCCACCCACCAAGTGACAGGCCACAGATATGACAATACTATCAGCAAAGCTGAGTACACACTGTGTAATAGAAAATACAAGTTTAGGTGTATTTTGAAAACTAATTGATAACACATAGTCATAATGCCAAGTAGTCATAATCACTTCAATTACTTAGAGATTTCATAAGATCAATATTTTGATATGACCACGAGTGTAGCAAACTATTGAGGGTCGTCATCCCACCTTTTACTGTTCCGCTTGCAAGACTTAACCTGGACATGTCCTACTTCCGCCAGGATTTCCCCATCCTGGTTGGGTAACAGTTAGGGAATACCCGCCCTAACCCGAATGTATGCTCACGCCTCGCTTTCGTGATTAAAACCAAGACATTTAGTGTTTAATTACCATACAATTCCATATACTTAACAAAATCCATTTAAAAGCATAAACATGACAATTTAGTGTTTGAGCCTAGCTTAGGATAAGTAAAACATCTCAAGTGAACCATAGCATGCCAAATCAATGTCATATACTCAAAGTACATATACTAACATGCATATCAGAAGATATTCCATTTCATAATCATGCTTCAAGATAGAAAGAAACAATCATCTAACCATAGGTAGAAAAATCTCTAGGTTACAATCCAAACTAAGTGTGTACCTTCACTTAGGGTGCTTAATGTAACTCAAACTCCTTATTCCAAGTGGTTTATCCTTCCTACAGCTTCCCCTGAATATGTAAAGTGTTAGGGATTATTTTACATAAGATTTAGAACATAAATAACTAAGTTAAGTACAAGAGAGATGCAAAGCTGTACTTGCAATAATCTATTTATACAACTTCCTAAAGCTTGAAAACTCTACCAAAAGCTTCAAACACTAGGGAATTATGTCTATAAGAGTTGTATGTAAATATAAGTAGGTGTTGAACAATAAAAATTAGGAGAAAGGGTCGAGAATCAAAACACCCCTTTTATAGTCAGTTTTGGCGGTACCTATGGGGGAGGGAAACCTCGTCTGGGTGAGGTCGGTTTCTTGGATTTTCTGGGGATTCTTGTTGGAGGTGTTAGCTTAATGTGTTGGCTTTCATGCACGAAAAGATCTTTAAAAGATCGACACTCAAGCAGCTGCTAAAAGGCATTCTTTGAGGATAGGTTTGAACTGATATTTCAGCAAGCCAGATTTTACTATGTAAGGAATCTACTAAATTAAGCCACGTATATTTTGGGAACAAATGACCCTTTTAACCTTAATACATCCCAAACATATCATATACCAAGTTTTATTAGGTTCTGAGCTCGGATTCAATCCAAAAAGGCTCTTAAACTTGTAGTTCATTGTTACCCGATAAAACGGTCTCTATGCGATTTTCATAATCTTAAGGAATAGGGCTCTCAAGGGCTTTCTAACTTATCTATTGGTCCTCAAAGCTTTCTTAACCACCAATAATGATAGTCCTTATCCTCTTTGACCTTTCTTAACTACTAAGAATGATATTCCTTATCCTCTTTGTCCTTTCCTAACCACTAAGAATGATAATTCTTATCTATTTACTTTCTTAACATCTAAGAATGTTAGTCCTTATCCACTTTTAGCTTTCTTAACCATTAAGAATGATGGTTCTTATCCACTTTTGTCCTAGTATGATGTTGGAGAGAATTCTAAACACTTAAAAGACCAAAGCCTGATGAAGACTTAATATAGCTAACAAAATAATTGAACCTGCTTAAAAATTCAGGTTGTTACAATCTTCAATTAAGATTATTTCTCAAAAGCCATCAATTAGGAAGCAAAACCTCTTTTCCTAAGACCTCTTGAAAATTATAAACGTGATCACTAATTATGGTGGTCATCTTTAATCCTTGATTAATAGCTAATTAGTGCGATTAACTCAAACTCTCCATTTAATCACTAATAAGGGTGGTTATCTTAAACCTTGGTTAATTACTAATTAGAATGATTATCTTAAACCTTGAATAAATTATTGTTAGCGCGATTATTTTTCTTCTCATTACATGCACTAATTAGAAGTGATTATCGTAAACCTTGAATAATCACCAATTAGGGTGATTACTTCCTAACCTTCATTTTCAATCACTAATCAAGGTGATTATCTTTCCTCCTAATTAAGTTTAGTCACTAATTAATCACTAATTAAGGTGATTACTTCTTTCCTTCCTTATTAATCACTAATTAAGGTGATTATCTTAATCCCATTTCAATCACTAATTGGAGTGATTACCTCATTTCAAATAGATTTGTTTAATTCTAAAGGTGAGTTATTCGTAATCTATTCTTTCCTTTTCATCCCCAATGGAATTGGCCATTTAGGGTGAGACATAAGATCGAACTACGATGATTTTGATCCATGAGTGGATTCCAATCCCGCAATGATTGATATGTAGTGCAACTTAATTGCTCAAACCTACCATGTACAAATGATATATTGGTCCTAAATAAACCTGGTTGATGTGTATATGTGCAAACTATGTGATATTCTTTCTTTTTAATAGCCATGATTACTTTAAAATGAAAAATAACGCATTTAGTAAAAGTCTGTTCTATAGAACGGAAGAGGAGACAAGTTCCAGACGTTCGCACCTCTTAACCTAAACCCCGAACCCTATCTCCTGGTATGAAAGACAAATTTTCAAAAAACCCTTATCCGTGTGAAGTCATTATCGTTTTGAATGATTTTTCTTGAAATTGATTTTAAAACGATTTATTAAATAAATCTGTCCCTATTCATATATCAATAGGGTGGTGACTTTAAAGTTTTCTAAAACTCATAGTCCAATGAGAGACTTTTGTGGGATTCATACCGTTAACTAAGACAGTTAAAAATCGGGTACCACAGGCTGGCGACTTCACTGGGAACTATACTTCCACTTTAAGTATATGAGGTTTAAACCTGAATAATGCGTTATTTTCCATATGTATATAATAAAAATAAAAAAGTTAATCATGGCTATTCACAATTTAATTTTTGTATTATGTGAAAATTACATGTGCTTGGTAGTTTATCGATCCATACACGTGCACTCTTTTTAACCATTTTTTTATTAGGTCTGATACCTCTGTCTATTGGCAAGGGTTAGAATTTTAGAATGACAAATTAATGAATTAAGGGCGTAAAACATGCATCCGCGAGCTATTGTGACCGACTCTGTCAGGAGCGTCCACCCTCGATGGACACAATGGAAGTGACTCAAGGCCACTTTAACATAATCTCTCCTTAAATGAATCACCTTTTAGTTGACTTCTACTACCTCCATCCCACAATAGTCTGACCACTTTCCTTTTATATTTGTGCCAAATTAGTTTGAACACTTCCATTATTGGCATGGTCTCACCATTAATATATTATTTCTTTTACATATCTTTGGCCCATACTCTACCTTTTATCAATAAAAAGTTACCTAACTTTCTCTCCCCTCTAATAAAAAATACCCCACCAACTCATATCACATCTACTTTTTAAATAAAATATCATTTGTTATCCACACCACAACTTATCACCTTACTACGTGTTCCAACAAGTGTTCAGATCTTTCTGGAACGGAGGGAGTAGTACACAAGGATTAATGCACAAATATCCTTTATTTATTTCAGTTATTGAATAATGTGTAAAAATTTCAAAATTTCCTCAGTCCGTTTTCAGTCGGTCAATATTTCAGTAATCATTAGTTGTAGCTGAATTGCTGCCAAAATGAATATTGAAATATTAAGAGTATAATATTTATGATTTTAATAAGTCAGTATAAGGATAAAAGTGCAACCTAAAAAATGAAATAAAGTAATTACCTCAACTTTCATAAAAAAAATATATTTTTTTTCACAAGAAAATGTTAATTAAAAGTAATTAAAATGATTCATTTTTTTTATGCAAATAAAAATCATTAAAAATTATCATAAAAAAAATCAAAATCAAAGAGGTTAATTAATCTCTAATTTTCACAAGTTTATACAAATAAACATGAATTCCAAAGCCCTTTCAAGAAGATGAAGATCAAGGAGCATCATAGTGAAGATCAAGATTGAAGACTTGTATAGATCCTAGAACTTGTACATATTATTGTAATAATAGTTTTTTTATAAATAGTTATTACATCACTCATTAATGAAAAATATGGAGATGTTTATGCATAATTTTCATAAATAATTCCACAATTCTTTTTGATAAAATGAGCAACCAATGTTATAAATTTTGCATGTTGGGCCCAATATATCATATTATATGAATCAAATGACTCAATCTCAATTGAGAGGAAAAATTGCAAATCTAACTAAGTTAAATTGTATGATGATCCATCTTACATTTTAAAATCGTTCCCCATCTTCAAATGGATCACTCATATATAATTTGACATAATTTGATTGGTAATTATGATCTCCGAATTGATTTTAGGCCATTTCACATGTCTCACTTTAAATTGCGAATTTCCAATTAGCCAAACACGATCTCCAAGTTTGATCTCAAATTTATCATTTTTCTCAAAATGACGTAATAATCTTCAATTAAGATTGTTTCTCAAAAGCCTTCAATTAGGAAGCAAAACCTCTGTTCCTAAGATTGTGATCACTAATTAAGGTGGTCATCTTCAATCATTGATTAATCGCTAATTAGAGCGATTAACTCAAACTCTTCATTTAATCACTAATTAGGGTGGTTATCTTAAACCTTGGTTAATCACAAATTATTATCTTAAACCTTGAATAATCGTTAGTTAGCGCGATTATTTTTGTTCTCATTACAATCACTAATTCGAAGTGATTATCGTAAACATTGAATAATCAACAATTAGGGTGATTACTTCCTAACCTTCATTTTCAATCACTAATCAAGGTGATTATCTTTCCTCCTAATTAAGTTTAGTAACTAATTACAGTGATTATCTTAAGCCCTAATAATCGTTAATTAGGGCGATTTTTTTTCCTATTTAATCACTAATAAGGGTGATTAGCTTAAACCTTGAATAATTATTAATTAGGGTGAACACTTCTTTCCTTCCTTATTAATCACTAATTAAGGTGATTATCTTAATCCCATTTCAATCACTAATTGGAGTGATTACCTCAATTCTAAAGGTGAGTTATTCATAATCTATTCTTTCATTTTCATCCCCATTGGAATTGCCATTTAGGGTGAGACATAAGATCGAACTACGATGGTTTTGATCCACGAGTGGATTCCGATCCCGCAATGATTGGTACGTAGTACAGCTTAAGTGCTCAAACCTACCATGTACAAATGATATATTGGTCCTAAATAAAAATGGTTGATGTGTATATGTGCAAACTTTGTGATTTTCTTTCTCTTTAATAGCCATGATTACTTTAAAATGGAAAATAACGCATTAAGTAAGAGCCCGTTCTATACAACGGAGAAGGAGACGAGTTCTAGACGTTCGCACCTCTTAACCTAAACCCCGAACCCTATCTCATGGTATGAAAAGACCAATTTTCAAAAAAGCCTTATCCATATGAAGTCAACATCGTTTTAAATGAATTTTCTTGAAATTGATTTTAAAACGATTTATTAAATAAATTTGTCCCTATTATGATATTAATAGGGTGACGACTTCAAAGTTTTCTAAAACTCATAGTCCAATGAGAGACTTTTGTGACATTCAGACCGTTAACTAAGACAATTAAAAATCGGGTACCACAGGCAATGGCAACTTCACTGGGGACTATACTTCCACTTGTAGTATATGAGGTTTAAACCTGAATAATGCGTTATTTTCCATATGTATATAATAAAAATAAAAAAGATTATCATGGCTATTAAAAATTAAATTTTTGAATATAGCATGCTTATGTGAAAATTACGTGTGCTTGATAGTTTATCGATCCATACACGTGCACTCTTTTTAACCACTTTCTTATTAGGTCTGATACCTCTGTCTATTGGCAAGGGTCAGAATTTAGAATGACAAATTAATGAATTAAGGGCGTAAAACCTGAATCCGCGAGCTATTATGACCGGCTACGTCGGGGAGCGTCCACCCTCGATGGACGCAATGGAAGTGACTCGAGGTCACTTTAACATAATCTCTTCTTACATGAATCACCTTTTAGTTGACTTCTAGTACACAAGGATCAATGCACAAATGTCCTTTATTTATTTCAGTTATTGAATAATGTGAAAAAATTTCAAAAATTTCTCAGTCCGTTTTCAGTCCGTCAATATTTCAGTAATCATTAGTTGTAGCTGAATTGCTGCCAAAATGATTATTGAAATATTAAGAGTATAATATTTACGATTTTTATAAGTCAGTATAAGGACAAAAGTGCAATCTGAAAAATGAAATAAAGGTATTAACTCAACTTTCATAAAAAAAAAAATTTCTATTCACACGAAAATGTTAATTAAAAGTCATTAAATTTTAAGTTTCACTTTAAATAATTCATTTTTTAGTGCAAATAAAAATAACTGAAAATTGTCATAAAAAAATCAAAATCAAAGAGGTTGATTAATCTCTACTTTTCACAAGTTTATACAAATAAATATGAATTCCAAAGCCCTTTCAAGAAGATGAAGATCAAGGAGCATCATGGGGAATATCAAGATTGAAGACTTGTATAGATCATAGAATTTGTACACGTTGTTGTAATAATAGTTTTTTTGTAAATAGTTATTACATCACTCATTAATGAAAAATATGGAGATGTTTATGCATAATTTTCATAATAATTCCATATTTCTTTTTGATAAAATGAGCAACCAATGTTATAAATTTTGCATGTTGGGCCCAATATATCATAGTCTATGAATCAAATGATCTCAATTAAGAGGAAAAATTGCAAATCTAACTAAGTTAAATTGTATGATGATCCATCTTACAAAATCATTCCCCATCTTCAGATGGATCACTCATATATAATTTGACATAGTTAAATTGGTAATTATGATTTCCGAATTGATTTTAGGCCATTTCATGTGTCTCACTTTAAATGACCAAATTCCAATTAGCCAAACACAATCTCCAAGTTTGATCTCAAATTGATCATTTTTCACAAAATGACTTAATAATCTTTAATGAAGATTATTTCTCAAAGACTTCAATTAGGAAGCAAAACCTCTTTTCCTTAGACCTCTTGAAAATTATAAACGTGATCACTAATTAAGGTGGTCATCTTCAATCCCTGATTAATCACTAATTAGGGCGATTAACTCAAACTCTTCATTTAATCACTAATTAGGGTGGTTATCTTAAACCTTGGTTAATCACTAATTAGAATGATTATCATAAACCTTGAATAATCACCAATTATGGTGATTACTTCCTAACATTCATTTTCAATCACTAATCAAGGTGATTATCTTTCCTCCTAATTAAGTTTAGTTACTAATTACAGTGCTTATCTTAAACCTTAATAATCGTTAATTAGGGCGATTATTTTTCCAATTGAATTACTAATTAGGGTGATTAACTTAAACCTTGAATAATAACTAATTAGGGTGATTACTTCTTTCCTTCCTTATTAATCACTAATTAAGGTGATTCTCTTAATCCCATTTCAATCACTAATTGGAGTGATTAGATTTGTTTAATTCTAAAGGTGAGTTATTCATCATCTATTCTTTCATTTTCATCCCCAATGGAATCGGCCATTTAGGGTGAGACATAAGATCGAACTACGATGGTTTTGATCCATGAGTGGATTCCAATCCCGCAATGATTGGTATGTAGTGCAACTTAAGTGCTCAAACCTACCATGTACAAATGATATATTGGTCCTAAATAAAAGTGGTTGATGTGTATGTGTGCAAACTATGTGATTTCTTGCTTTTTAATAGCCATGATTACTTTAAAATGGAAAATAACGCATTTAGTAAGAGCCCGTTCTGTAAAATGGAAGAGGAGGCGAGTTCCAAACGTTCACACCTCTTAACCTAAACCCCGAACTCTATCCATGGTATGAAAGACCAATTTTCAAAAAAGCCTTATCCATATAAAGTCATCATCGTTTTAAAGGATTTTTTTAAAAATTGATTTTAAAACTATTTATTAAATAAATTTGTCCCTATTGAGATATTAATAGGGTGGTGACTTCAAATATTAATAAAACTCAAAGTCCAATGTGAGACTTTTGTGGGATTCAGACCGTTAACTAAGACAGTTAAAAATCAGGTACCACAAGCTGGTGACTTCACAAGGGTCTATACTTCCACTTGAAGTATATGAGGTTTAAACCTGAATAATGCGTTATTTTCCATATGTATATAATAAAAATAAAAAAGTTAATCATGGCTATTCACAATTTAATTTGTGTATATTGCAAGCTTATGTGAAAATTACGTGTGCTTGATAGTTTATCGATCCATACACGTGCACTCTTTTTAACCATTTTCTTATTTGGTATGATATCTTTGTCTATTTGTAAGGGTCAGAATTTTAGAATGATAAATTAATGAATTAAGTGCGTAAAACCTACATCCGCGAGCTATTGTGACCAGGCTCGTCGAGGAGCGTTCACCCTCGATGGACACAATGGAAGCGACTCGAGGCCACTTTAACATAATCTCTCCATAAATGAATCACCTTTTAGTTGACTTCTAAGACACAAGGCTTAATGCACAAATGTCCTTTATTTATTTCAGTTATTGAATTATGTGAAAATTTTCAAAAATTCCTCGGTTCGTTTTTCGGTCAATAATATTTCGGGAATCATTAGTCTGAAATGGATTCTTGCCAAAATAATTTTTGAAATATTAAGAGTATAATATTTTTGATTTTTATAAGTCAATATAAGGACAAAAGTGCAATCTGTGAAATGAAATAAAGTGATTAACTCAACTTTCATAAAAAAAATGTTTTCTTTTCGCATGAAAATGTTAATTAAAAAGTCATTAAATTTAAAGTTTCTCTTAAAAAGATTCATTTTTTTTATGCAAATAAAAATCATTAAAAGTTGTCATTAAAATAAATTCAAAAATGAGCATCATGGTGAAGATCAAGATTGAAGACTTGTATAGATCATAGAATTTGTACATATGTTGTAATAATAGTTTTTTTTGTAAATAGTTATTACATCACTCATTAATGAAAAATATGGAGATGTTTATGCATAATATTCATAAATAATTCCATAATTCTTTTTGATAAAATGAGCAATCAATGTTATAAAATTTGCATGTTGGCCCAATATATCATAGTAAATGAATCAAATGACTCAATCTCAATTAAGAGGAAAAATTGCAAATCTAACTAAGTTAAATTGTATGATGATCCATCTTACATTTAAAAATCGTTTCCCATCTTCAAATGCATAACTCATATATAACTGGACATAATTACATTGGTAATTATGATCTCCGAATTGATTTTAGGCCATTTCACGTGTCTCACTTTAAATGGCCAAATTCCAATTAGCCAAACACGATCTCCAAGTTTGATCTCAAATTGATCATTTTTCTCAAAATGACTTAATAATCTTCAATTAAAATTATTTCTCAAAAGACTTCACTTAGGAAGCAAAACCTCTTTTTCTAAGACCTCTTAAAAAGTATAAACGTGATCACTAATTAAGGTGGTCTTCTTCAATCCTTGATTAATCGCTAATTAGGGCGATTAACTCAAACTCTTCATTTAATCACTAATTAGGGTGGTTATCTTAAATCTTGGTTAATCACTAATTAGAATGATTATCTTAAACCTTGAATGATTGTTAGTTAGCGCGATTATTTTTCTTCTCATTATAATCACTAATTAGAAGTGATTATCGTAAACCTTGAATAATCACCAATTAGGGTGATTACTTCCTAACCTTCATTTTCAATCACTAATCAAGGTGATTATCTTTCCTTCTAAGTTTAGTCACTAATTACAGCGATTATCTTAAACCTTAATAATCGTTAATTAGGGCGATTATTTTTCCTATTTAATCACTAATTAGGGTGATTAACTTAAACTTTGAATAATCACTAATCACTAATTAGGGTGATTACTTCTTTCCTTCCTTGTTAATCACTAATTCAAGTGATTATCTTAATATCATTTCAATCACTAATTGGAGTGATTACCTCATTTTAAATAGATTTGTTTAATTCTAAAGGTGAGTTATTCATAATCTATTCATTCATTTTCATCCCCAATAGAATTGGCCATTCAGGGTGAGACATAAGAACGAACTACGATGATTTTGATCCATAAGTGGATTCCAATCCCACAATGATTGGTACGTAGTGCAACTTAAGTGCTCAAACCTACCATGTACAAATGATATATTGGTCCTAAATAAAAATGGTATTTGTGCAAACTATGTGATTTTCTTTCTTTTTAATAGCCTTGATTACTTTAAAATAGAAAATCATGCATTCAGTGAGAGCCCGTTCTGTAGAATGGAAGAGGAGACGGGTTGCAGACGTTCGCACCTCTTAACCTTAATCCCGAACCCTATCTCATGGTATGAAAGACCAATTTTCTAAAAAGCCTTATCCATATGAAGTCATCATTGTTTTAAATGATTTTTCATGAAATTGATTTTAAAACGATTTATTAAATAAATATGTCCATATTCAGATATTAATAGGGTGGCGACTTCAATGTTTTCGAAAACTCATAGTCCAATGAGAGACTTTTGTGGGATTCAGACCGTTAACTAAGACAATTAAAAATCGTGTACCACAGGCTGGCGACTTCACTAGGGACTATACTTCCACTTTAAGTATATGAGGTTTAAACCTGAATAATGCGTTATTTTCCATATGTATATAATAAAAATAAAAAAGTCAAGCATGGCTATTCACAATTTAATTTTTGTATATAGCATGCTTATGTGAAAATTACGTGTGCTTGGTAGTTTATCGATTTATACACATGCACTCTTTTCACCATTTTCTTCTTAGATACGATACCTCTGTCTATTTGCAAAGGTCGGAATTTTAGAATGACAAATTAATGAATTAAGGGAGTAAAACCCCGCATCCGCGCTATTGCGACCGGCTACGTCAGGAGCGTCCACCCTCGATGGACACAATGGAAGTGACTCGAGGCCACTTTAACATAATCTCTCCTTAAATTAATCACCTTTTAGTTAACTTCTAGGACACAAGGATCAATGCACAAATGTTCTTTTTTATTTCGGGTTATTGAATAATATGAAAAAATTTCAAAAATTCCTCAGTATGTTTTCAGTCGTTCAATATTTCAGTAATCATTAACTGTAGCTGAATTGCTGCCAAAATGAATATTGAAATATTAAGATTATAATATTTATGATTTTTATAAGTCAGTATAAAGACAAAAGTGCAATCGAAAAATGAAAAAAAGTGATGAAATCAACTTTCATAAAAAAAATATTTTCTTTTCACACGAAAATGTTCATTAAAAGTCATTAAATTTTAAGTTTCTCTTAAAATGATTCTTTTTTTATGCAAATAAAAATCAATAAAGCATGTCATAAAAAAATCAAAATCAAAGAGGTTAATTAATCTCTAATTTTCACAAGTTTACAAATAAACATGAATTCAAAAGCCCTAGATGAAGATCAAGGAGCATCACGGTGAAGATCAAGATTGAAGACTTGTATAGATCATAGAATTTGTACATATTGTTGTAATAATAGTTTTTTTGGAAATAGTTATTACATCACTCATTAATGAAAAACATGGAGATGTTTATGCATAATTTTCATAAAAAATTCCATAATTCTTTTGGATAAAATAAGCAACCAATGTTATAAATTTTGCATGTTGGGCCCAATATATCATAGTATATGAATCAAATGACTCAATCTCAATTAAGAGGAAAAAATTGCAAATCTAACTAAGTTAAATTATATGATGATCCATCTTACATGTTAAAATCGTTCCCCATCTTCAAATGGATCACTCATATATAATTTGACATAATTAGATTGGTAATTATGATCTCCGAATTGATTTTTGGCCATTTCACGTGTCTCACTTTAAATGGCCAAATTCCAATTAGCCAAACACGATCTCCAAGTTTGATCTCAAATTGATCATTTTTCTCAAAATGACTTAATAATCTTCAATTAAGATTATTTCTCAAAAGCCTTCAATTAAGATTAAGATAATTTGAAGCCCTCTTTGATTCGGGAAATCAGCCCGTATTTATAGGCAAAACAAAGCGTGCGCTCCACACAAGCCCTGCGCCAAGCGCGAGGACACGCGTCAGGCGCATGTTGGCCTGCCTAACGTGGTCCGTTCAGTTAAAACATTGCACGTGGAAACACGTTTTCAAAACGATAAAACTTTAACTTGCGTCTCACACAAGACTTGCACCAGGCGCAGGACTCTGTGTGGGTCACAAGTACACGTGTCAGGCGCTCATTGGCGCGCTTGACGCGATTTGGCCAATGAGCTAGACGCACGTGGCGCGCCGAGCGCGCGCGCGCGCGTCCGGCGAATATTCCCGAATATTCGCTTTTTATCCTACGCGTGCTTTCAAGATGCCATTTTTATCCCTAAAAATCCGAAGATCGAATTTTCCGGATTAAAAATCTAATTTATGGGCAAAAGATAATAATAACAGTTTTTAAGAAAATATTTATTAAAACAATAAATATTAAGAAAATATTCATTAAAACAATAAATATTAAGTTGGGCTTTTAAGATGGACTTTAAAAACAATTCACGGGTTGAACTTACAATTAATCATCATGAATGATTAATTGGGTTTTTAATATTATTTTAAAACAAATATTGTCTGGTTATTGGGACTACTCCTCCATTGGGCCATGCCAACTAAGACCGCGGTATATTTCATCATTGGACCCTTAAATGGGGAGACACGATTATGTGTCTACAATGTGTATATGTGCAAACTATGTGATTTTCTTTCTTTTTAATAGCCATGATTACTTCAAAATGGAAAATAACGCATTTAGTAAGAGCTCGTTCTATAGAACGGAAGAGGAGACGAGTTCCAGACGTTCGCACCTCTTAACCTAAACCCCGAACCCTATCGCATGGCATGAAAGACCAATTTTCAAAAAAGCCTTATCCATATGAAGTCATCATCGTTTTAAATGATTTTTCTTGAAATTGATTTTAAAACGATTTATTAAATAAATTTGTCCCTATTCAGATATTAATAGGGTGGCGACTTCAAAGTTTTCTAAAATTCATAGTCCCATGAGAGACTTTTGTGGGATTCAGACCGTTAACTAAGACAGTGAAAAATGGGGTACCACAGGCTGGCGACTTCACTGGGAACTATACTTACACTTTAAGTATATGAGGTTTAAACCTGAATAATGCGTTATCTTCCATATGTATATAATAAAAATAAAAAAGTTAATCATGGCTATTCACAATTTATTTTTTGTATATAGCATGCTTATGTGAAAATTACGTGTGCTTGGTAGTTTATCGATCCATACACGTGCACTCTTTTTAACCATTTTCATATTAGGTATGATAACTCTGTCTATTGGCAAGGGTCAGAATTTTGGAATGACAAATTAATGAATTAAGGGCGTAAAACCAGCATCCGCGAGCTATTGCGGCCCGGCCTGTCGCCGAGTGTCCACCCTCGATGGACACAATGGAAGTGACTCGAGGCCACTTTAACATAATCTCTCCTTAAATGAATCACCTTTTAGTTGACTTCTAGGACACAAGGATCAATGCACAAATGTCCTTTATTTATTTCAGTTATTGAATAATATGAAAATTTTTCACAAATTCCTCGATCCGTTTTTAGTCACGTCAATATTTCCGGTAATCATTAGTTGTAGTGAATTATCGCAAAATGATTATTCTTTGCCAAATTTCATTCAAATTGGTTTTTTTCAAAAACAAAATTGATTTTTTAAAAGAAAAAAAATCCTATTTTGAAAGTATAATCCCAAAAACAAAAAAAAAATGAAAAATGAAAAAGAGTCATAATCACGAGTTCAAAGTGTGTCATGTTTAGGAATTAGAATATAATTAAAATTGTATAGTCTTAGAACACAAAAAGTCTGGTATAAAAAAAATTGACTAAAAACATATATATAGAAAAGTCAGAGACTAACATTGTTAGTGTGTACATTTCAGGTACTTCAAATTAGTCAAATCCTAAACGGTGGAACATATGTATTCAAACGGGGAGAATACATGGCACGGCGCCTAGCAAACCGAACTCGGAAAAAGTTTGAGAAGAATCCAGTACTTCGCATTAGTCTAATTCTATGAGGTGGAACGCACGTATTCAAACGGGGAGAATACATGGCCCGGCAGTAGCAACCGAATTCGAAAAAGGTTGAGAAGAACCGCGAGTACTTCACATTAGTATAATCCTAAGAGGTGGAACGAGACGTATTCAAACAAGGAGAATACATGGCTTGGCGCCAGCGGATCGAGTCGGAAAAAAGTTGAGAAGAACTCTGAATACTTCACATTAGTCTAATCCTAAGACGTGGAATAGACGTATTCAAATAGGAGAATACATGGCTTGGCGCCCAGCAGACTGAAATCTGAAAAAGTTTGAGAAGTACCTGAATCGGTTATTGCTTTTTTATTGTACTTTGTAGGTAGAGCTACGTGCTGCTTGATCCCCTGAAAAAAATAATACAATGTTGTAATGCATCTATCTTAGCTTTCTCTACTATGTAATGTACTAAAAAGGGTACGTATGCAACTCATTTTCTGAGTGCAGTTGCAAAAAAAAACTATTAAAATTTCATTTTTCAATATATCAGAACAACGTTGGGCCTGATTCTCCATTCAAAAGAAATCACAAGAAAAATTTCTTCTCCAAATCCAAATCAACATATGGAGATACGTAGGCAACCTTCGGGTTTGGCCGTGATTGCATTTGATATTTTCTTTTATGGGTTCGGCGCTTAAAAGCAATCAATACATGCGGATCACCACAAAGAAGACCGATATATGGGGCATTATAATTTGCCAAAATGAGGACACAGGCCTCGTTATACCTCTTTTCTCTTATTTACGTAGCGAAGCATGAAATGGAAGGGTATCACCAAATTGATTTTTGTAAAACGTTTGTGTTTTATCCCAAAAAATACGAGTCTAAAAAATGGAAGTCTAAAATATAAACAAAAAGGTCCAAATCTAAAAAAAACGGAAGAAATGATAGGTCAAAGAAATCTAATAGTAGAGTAAAGATTTTACATCTTTTAAATGATAACTGAAATTGGGGTTAAAAAAAATATTTCTAAAAAATATCATTTCTTTCATTCCATGTGGATAAAATAACAATATAAAAAAAGAGAAAAAAAAGAAGAAATAAAGTCCGGATAAATTTCTGTGCTAACTTTTCATTTCATTTTACGGGGAACTTTGCACTGACCTTCGGGATCTAGGGCTGATTCGTCGAGGTTTCGACCATAGTGAACGTTCTCATCGGTGATACTTGTCATCCTTGTCTACACCAGTTGTATTCTCCGCTACACGTTTCAGCAATATGTCTGAAATTCCGAACAATGAGCACCCATAGAACTCTACCCCCCCACCTGATCCAATGGTTGAGCTTCGAGGACTTGTCCAGGCCATGCTTGACCGATAGGATAATATTGAACAAACTGTGTTTGGCATAATGCGCCAAAGCCCCCAGATGCCTCCTCCTCCTCGTCCTCCTGAGTCGGAAGTAGCTTCACCTTTTCACCTTGAGCCTATGAACAATGAGAGAGAAATTCCCATTAAGCTCGAGGAAGAAGTAGTTAAGCTCAAGGAAGTCTTAAAAGGCATGACGAAGGCTGAACCATGGACGGACATTCATAGGTTAACACTTTTCCCAAAGGCACGATTACCTCATGGTTTCAAGATGCCTAATCTGACGAACTTTGATGGGACCAGTAGCCCCACCAATTTCCTAAAGATGTATGTGGGGGCAATGAGTCCCACGGGGAGTGGAAGAATCTTTGATGGCCCAACTCTTTCAACGGTATTTAGATGGTGTCGCGGCACATTGGTTCCTCAATATTGAGAACACGAAGAAATCCACTTGGGCCGATATAGTCGAGAGTTCTCAAACCAAGACAAGTATAATGAAGAAATTGATGTTACTAGAAGGGATCTAGAGACCACCTCTCAAAACCTTAATGAGACATTTTCTTCATTCATCACTCGGTGGAGAAACAAAGCCTCCAAAATGATGAGTAGGCCTAATGAGGAAGAACAACTGCAAATGGTTGTGAAGAACCTTCTTCCTGTTTATCAAAAGCATATGGCTTATCAATATTCAAAGCTTTGATTGCTACGAGAACTCTAGTTGAGGACGCTGTGAAAAGGGGAGACATCAAGAAAGATGAACCTACGGCAATGTCACTTATAATGCAAAATTTGAAAATAACAAAAGAGCCCTAAACAATGATTCATCGGCTCCTAAGATAACTAATGCGATCCATGCCATTAGCGCATCGTTTGTATTCCGATTTGTGACCCTAAAGGAACTTCACTCCTTTGAACATGACTTATTCCCAAGCTCTCTCCAAGCTAAAAAGGCCAATCTCATTCAACCCTTGAATCCACGTCCACCTCCCTAAAAATCCTTACCCTGGTTATGACCCAAACCAAAACTATGAATATCATCAAAGCTTAGGGGCATATCTTGAAACCGCACGGCTCTAAAGCATCAAATTCAAAACCTTGTGGATGATGGAAAACTCTCCTTAGGATCCCCTTCCACTAAACGAAACGACTCTCGCCCCAACATCACAAAAAAACCCCTTCCTAATCCTAAACCCTCATTTGCGATTAATGTAATCTCTTTGTGTCGGACGGATGCGATCCAATCCAGGTTAATCCGCAAAGACGGTTCCCCTAAATGTATGAAATGCCAATAGCTGTAGGTTACAAGTGCTTGGTCTATGACTATTCCACTCAAGAAAAGGTAAAAATGATACCTTGTAAAGACCCCAGTTTCACTCTCAATAAGGATCCATTCTCTGACATGTGTGGAACCTTGGATAATGATGGTGCTTTCTTCATTTTGGACTCTGATGCTGATGAAGATGCCTCTTCGGTCTTGACAATTGTGGAGAAAAGCACTCTGGAGGTCACTTCACTACTCCAAATACATACGGCGCCCCATCTGCCTTGATGATCTTAGTGATGAGGAGTACGTGGATATATCTCATTTGACTAGAGCAGGTCGCCATTTTAAACCATCCCATTTGGAGGATGAAAATCCTTTGGAGGTATTCAAAAGGAAGGAAAAGGGCAAGGAACCTATGACGAGAGGATAGTAATAAAGAAGATGATGCTATCAGCGTATGAAAGAAGTAAATGCTAATGTTTCCATCTGGAAGTTGTTAATGCATTCCCAACCTCATAGGGCGGCCGTTTTGAAGCATCTCAATGAAGCCTCTGTAAGCTCTTCCATAACACTTGACCAGATGGTGGGGCTCATTCATGGGGTAGATCGAACTCTCATGTTCACAGACAATGATCTCCCTGATAATATCAACCAGAAAAATTCGTTGCACATCACTATACGTTGTAATGGATGGGAGATACCTAGAGTATTGATCGACAATGGCTCCGCAATCAACGTTTGCCCTCTACGTGTGCTAACAAGACTTGGGTATTCAAAAGAGGATCTGGTACCATCCAACCGGGTGGTCGAGCATATGATAATGCCAAGAGAAAAGTGCTAGGTTTAATCGGCCTCGCGTTGAATATGGTCCAATGGCAAGGAAGGTGGAATTTATGGCAATTGACATTCAGGCATGTTTCAACCTTTTATTAGGAAGACCATGGCTGCATGAAAATTGAGCAGTAGCCTCTACTCTACATCAGAAGGTAAACTTCTCACTGATCAGGGTGTTGTGACTATTTCGGTGATCCAGGAAATCATGACCACCTCCAACACGGAAAATTGGTATTGTATCTAAACGAAGTAGAGGGCACTAGGTTGGATGGTTACACTATCCACTCTATTCTAGCAGGGCTTGAAAATTCGTGGATGAATGAGATTCCAGCGGCCACACCAGATGTAAGTGCTGAAGAAACAGAGCCAAAATATGAACCAAGTGAGGATGATAAAGAAGAGGTAGGAGCTCCAAGCATCAGCACACATAATACGTCATCTCGAAGCACCAAAAGAATCCTGGATTGGCAATCCTCCAGAAATGGAAGGCAATGATGATAATGAGTCAAAGAAGAGATCTAGGACTGACGATTTTGACCTAGACTTTAATGTAGTATCCCTTTTCGAGAGGTTCACACTGAGTCACTGATTCTCTTTCCAAGATATCAACATGAAGATCACTATCTTGAATTACCACGGTTCGAGAAATTTGATGGGAACGGTGATCCTTTTGTCCCCTTAGTGGGTTTTGTGAATGCATTACACCCATGGGCCATACCGGAGGAAGATTACCCTATGCTCTTTGACAAGAGTTTAGAAGGACCAACTCTAGACTCGGTACTATTCTATTATGTGGATAGAGCTAGTTGGGAAAATGCTAGTCGAAGCTTTGGTCAATTGGACTCTCGAGCATAAACAGATCGATGTCAAGAAGTTCAAGCTAGTCACTTTGCGTCAAAGCGCCTTGGAAACTTTCTCGCACTTTTGTTCGAGATGCGCTTACATCCGCTCCCGGCTTCGTGTCCCTATTAGCGATCGGGAATTCATGTTTATATTATTGCAAAACCGAACGACTTCTATTATCGTCACATGGTTACCATCAAGTACACCTCGCCTCACCACATGGAGCGGTATGGCTTCGACATCAATACTCTGAAATTGTAAGAAGAACGACCCCGAGAAAATCTTGAAACTTTCAACGCAAATCAAAGGGTTTATGCTAAGATAGATGAATGATTGAGTATGGTGTATGATCTGTTTACCCCTTCCTGGAACAAATATGAGCAAACTCTGCGCTTATTGTCGCCAATTTGGGAATGAAACTGATCGATGCCATGATCTTTACTACGAAGTGCAAAGCCTGATTGATCGAGGCATCATTAGTCCAACCCACGAAAAAGTACCCGCAAGGAAGGTGTCGTCACATCCTCGACCGCAATCCCAGTCGATATCTTTCGCAAATGGGTTGAACAAGGTCGATTCATCCACTTCCTAGACGCCTGGGGGCAAGTCCTGTAGGATCAAATCTCCACAAGTACTGCCATTATCATTAGTTGCATGGTCACGGCACAAACCAATGTCATGCTCTCAGTAATCGCATCAAGCAAATCACCAACATAGCTCTTGTCAACCGCAAAGCTACTTGATCATCTCACATAAGGGGAAAAATCTTTGGTAGAAGTCTTGTAGGGGGTTAGCCCATCGAAAAAAAAAGAAAGAAAAAAATATCTTTCAATTCGTTAGTATCGTAGAACTACGTGCGCTTGAACCCCCATTATCACGTAAACTTCCTTTGTGAGATCATTCCACCTATGTAACACCCGGGGTACGTAGGTAGCTCCAATATGAGTTCAGTTTGCTTTATTAAATAAAAAAATTTAGTTCTTTCTAAAATAATGAACTACGTTGAGTCCGATTCCCCATAAAATGCACCTAGAGCAATGGGGATATGTAGGCAACCTTCGAGGTTCGACTTAAATGTATTAACCATTGTATTTCGGCAATGTGATCGAACTCAAGATGCTAGTCATCACGGAGCAATTTCAAAATCTTTGAATTAACACATCAATGGGGATACATGCCCTAATTTCTATATTTTATGTCTTTGTTCAAATATTAAAGCAGGGAATAGAAGAAAAAAAAATTGTTTTCAACCCCAATGACTGTAAAATCATTCAAGAGAGTCGAAATAAAAAATAAAAAACTTTCCTTTATTCCGCAATGCATTCACGCAATATGTAGATTTCTTCTCTTTTCTTTTAATTCTTTTTCTCTACCTTTAGGTCCAAAAAGAAGAAATTTGTCCCTTCTCTAAGGATGACCAATTACCATCGAAAACAAACGCCTCATCCATATCCACAAATGCAGTCAAAGAGCATGTAGGATTTGTCAGTGCAACCTCCCGTCCAAAGTATTTCAAATCATGATGAAGATGGGTTATACTCAAGGAACCGGATTAGGGCATGATGGTAGCGGGATAAAGCACCCAATCCCCATAATAGACAAGCAAAATCGGCATGGATTAGGATATGATTTGTGCAAAGACTTCTCATAACATCAAAAACCTTTTGTTACCCCTCAATGGTCGGGTTCATTCGACAAGGAGATACCGAGCCATACTATGAGTTTCCGGGACCTTGGCTTAGTAGGAAGGAACATAAGATTTTCACGGGATTGAAAATATTCTTCATTGAGGCTAGAAATCGGGACTTAATCATAAGTTCGTTTATCCAAAAACAAAGAATGAAAAAGGAAAATGACCGGGTGGATAACTGGAACATGGAGTCCTTAAGAAACTTTTCACTTCGAGTCCTCTCGAGGAAGGGATTTTGACCCGGTGTCTTTGATGATACCTTCTAGCGGAAGCACTGAACATAAGTGGAGTATTGAGCGTCGGGCGAAAAGACGGGCCTATAGAATTTAAAATGTTTTAGGAAACCATCCTCAACATCCATCTCATGAAACTACCTTTTCACCCCTTTCGGGATGGATATCATACGGATAGCTCATCTTCCGGCCAATCTACCTTGCATACGTCGAAGACTTTGATAGTGAGGAAATTGAATGTGAACCTTTATCTAACTACATTTTCATGCAAGATGTTATTTCGATGCAGTGAATTTAATAATGATGAATCACTTGATACAACTGAAACATATATAAAACCCATGGAAAAGTCCATTGTGATTAATATTGATACGAGAATATCTTTTGAAAAAAGTCAAAATAGGTTCGTCCTTATCCCTATTCGAACATTCTATGTTTATTGCATTGTTAAAAGAGTATGTAGATGTGTTTGCATGGTCTTATGCTGATATGCCTGGCGTTAATAGAGAAATTGTTGAACATCGCATTCCTTTACATCCTGAAAGCAAGCCTAAGCAACAAAAGCTCCGCCGAATGAAACCCGGAGGTTAGTCCGAAAGTGAAAGAAGAAATCCGAAAAACAACTTGATGCCAAATTCATCCATTTGTAAAGCATCCGAGTTAGTTCGCCAATATAGTGGTTGTACCTAAAAAGGATGGGAGAGTTCGGATGTGCATTAATTTTTCGAGATTTGAATGTTTGCATCGCCAAAAGATTGCTTTCCTCTTGTAACGCCCGGAAAATACATAACCTTAATCGTCGGCGAGGCTATATCTTAAGCCTCGTGGGTTATGGCCCACTATTAATATAATAGCGTAAAATAATCTCTTAAACATGCTTTACATTATTTCATAAACACCTTTTGTGTCTTACGTCGAACATCAAATATAACCACGCATGCCAAATCATTAGTCCTTATTACTCGAATAGCCATCGGTTTATCCTCGAGCCATTCAACATCGAACTTTTCACATAATTCATACTAAGTTAGAATCTCATAATTTCCCATTTAGTATCTTATTTCTTAGAGTTTACTAACCCATAACTTAAGGTTGTACCATTCTCCAAATATTACCTCAAAAGGTCATAAGTTTGAATTCTCATTTCATAAATGCTAATAACCCAAATAATTCTCAAAATTTAACCTCGATTTCTCAATGCCTAATTTCCCAAGATCACACCTAGGCGATGCAAAGTCTAAGACTTCGCACTTCCATCTAGGTTTCGGCTCGATACCAAGTCTGAACGCCCGGGAATACATAACCTTAATTGACAGGCGGAATCATAGCTTAATCGTGATTATTACTAAACTTGAATGATTATTATCATTAATCTAATTATCTAAATTATTAACATTAATATCCCACATTAGTTGTCAACAAGCTTATGAACTAAATGTAGTCATTTTTACAAACTAGAGTGCTCTTAATGTTCAATTACAAAATTCAAATTATAAGAACTAGTAGTTAATTAGATTAACATAACATTTTTTAACTAATCCTTAATATAATATTAGCCCAAACTATTTAAAGGTTTAAGCTAAACTAAGTGATTTAATTAAAACTAATAAATCAGTCCACTTAAGTCCAATATGTCATAGCAACAAAATTAAACTAAGTAGACCCGACTTAGCCAAATCGGTTTTTAAGCCCACAATTATGTTTAATTTAACAAGCTAAACTAACATGGTTTAATGAAACACTAAATCAGTTTTAATTAGTCTCCATTAGCCCAACAATTAGATAAGTAACTTTATCTAACATTATGTAAATCTGATTCTAGCCCAATAACATGATTATTCCATAAAACAAACTAACATGGTTTAACTTAACAAATCGATTTGAGCCCAACTAATACACATGCAACAATTAAACTAAGTTGGTTTAACTAAAGCTGATTTTGGGCCCAATCTAAACTAACTTAATAATAGCAACCTTGGGCTAACTTCCTAAACTTATAATTCGGGAATTGAGGGGGGGGAATAAGAGGTTCATTTTACCTCCGCTACTTTAGAAGCGGGGACGACACAAGGGAGGGAGACGGAGCTCCGACGAGGAGTGCGAGCGGCGGCGCGTGGCGGAAGAAGCGGGGACCAGGCAGCGTTCGTCGGTCCTCAAAGCTCCGGCAAGAACGAGAAAATAGGAGCGGCAAAGCATGCACGACGAAGCCGGGGAGAAAGCGAAGGAGAGAGAGTAGGCCGGGGGGTCGCCGCTGGGGCAGTAGGGTGCGGCACGGGCTTCCGGCGAGGCCCTTCGGTGGTCAAAGGGTAGTTCGCACGAAAATGTGGTGCACGTGTGGTTGTGGTGTGGTGGTGCCGAGAGAAGATAAGAGGAGATTTTGTGGATTGAGAAATGTTGTGGTTTTTGTGTTGAGCTTGTGATTTGAGCCCTAATTCGGTGAGTATTTATAGAGCAAATTGTAGGGAGAAAGAAGGAGGTGATTGAGTGTTGAGTGGTGGTTCCACATAGTAGGGAGCTAAGGTAGGGGACAAGAGGGAAGAATAGGGAGGGGGTGGGTTGTCGGGGGTTTTGCGGTGGGAAAACTTAGGGGGGTTTCTTCCTCTTATTTTTAATTTTGCTTTATTTTCTTTGTTATTATTAAACCAAAATTCTTGTTACACTAATTCATTACTAGTTATTGTCAGTCTAATTTGTTAACCTGTTTATAGTAATTTTGTAGATTTTAATTTCTTTTAGCCACAGAATTCATAATACGTTTATTTAGCTTATAATTACTGTTAATCAAAATTTTAACCTTCTTAATTACTTAATTAATCACATTTAAAGTTTCGGGATATTACACCTCCACCCCACATCGATGTTCTCGTGGATAGTACGGTCATGCAATGTTTTCCTTCATAGGATGAATTCTCGGGGTATAATCAAATACTCATGGCTCAAGAAGATATGACAAAGACGTCTTTAATCACTCCATGGGGCACTTTTACGTTACCGAGTTATGCCTTTTGGTCTCAAGAATGTTCGGAGCCACGTATCAAAGAGTTGCAACCACTATTAATTCTTCATGACCTTATCCATGACATTGTGGAAGTTTATGTAGATGACATGATTGTGAAAAGCGAAGATCGTGAGGGGGAATATTCCCGCACTAAGGTCCTTCTTTGAAAGAATTAGGAAGTACAATCTAAGGCTAAATCCTCAAAAGTGTGTGTTTGGGGTCACTTAGGGGAAGTTGTTGATTCATTGTCGGTCACCAAGACGGCATTAAAATGGACTCGGAAAAGGAAAAAGTTATTCAAGAGCTACCTCCTCCAAAAACAGGAAAAAGAAATAAGTGGATTTCTCGGTAGAATTCAATATGTCGGCGGAGTTCATCTCACAACTCACTATGAGATGTGAACCTATATTTAAGCTACTCGGAAAAGGGGCATCCCATGAGGGGAATGAGGAATGTCGGGGAAGCTTTCGATTCCATGAAAGAGTACCTTTCAAATCCACCGTTCTAATGCCACTTAGACCGGAGAACCTCGATTTTGTACCTCACTATCACATAAACAGCTATGGGAGCTCTCTTAGCCCAATATCAAGAGGGAACAAAGAAGGAAGTTGCCATATACTATCTCAAAGAAGAAATTCTTGGAGTATGAGACAAGATATACGCCACTGGAAAAGCATGTATCTCTTTGAGTATATGCCACGAAGAAGTTGAGGTATCACCTTCAAGCCCATACCACCTATCGATCTCAAGACTTGATCCAATCAAGTATATGTTTGAAAAACCCATTCTTAGTGAAAGATTGGCGAGATGGCATGCTATGCTTTACGAGTTGATATTCATGTGTCGACCGAGAAATTTGTTAAAGGAAGAGCCTATCCGAAGCCCTAGCTTGGAAGGACTAGTGTCTAGAGATGAGTATGATGATGCATTTCCGATGAGTACTTATTATTCATTGACTATCCACAATGTGCATGTATTTTGATGGAGCTTCTAATAGAAGAGGTAATGGAGCGGGGTTTTGTTAGCGGATCCGATGGAGTCCATATTCCATTTGCTATCAAGTTTAGATTTCCCAACAACAAACAATACAGTGAGTATGAAGCTTTTATATATGGAGTAAAAGCCGCTTTGGTAGCAAGGGCAGACATCTCACTTTGTATATAGAGATTCTAATCGCATCGTATCTCAAACGATAGGAACTTGGAGTGTTAGAGATGAGAGACTTCGGCTACACACGCAGTACCTTCAAGAATTGATCCCTTATTTTGATGATATCAACTTCGAACATCTTCCTCGAGAACAAAATAGTTTCATTGATGCTTTAGCTAATCTACATTTGTTAATTTAACATGGGAAAATGGTACAAAAATCCAGGGCAGGTTTTAATTGAAGAAAGAAAGGGGCCTACAGGTGACGGTAGCACAAATTGTCTCCTATTTGGCGAGATGATGATGATGTAAGTACAAGGATATCAAGAATTTTTGGAAACTATGCAATATCTAGAGGGAAGTCGCAAGAAGGATCGCACTAGTATTGCTCATTTTCTCATTCTAAAAAGCGGACTATATCACAAAGGATTTAATGGTACTCTACGACTGCGTAAATGATAGTGAAAAACAAGCCATCATGGAAGAAGTTCATGAGGGTGAATGTAGACCCCATATGAACGAAGAATGTTGGCTCGTAAAATTTCGCGGTGATTTTTTATTGGAGTATTCTAGAAGGCTATTGCATCGGCTTAGTGGTGCCGTAAGCGATGTCGGATATTTGCTAATCTCGATCATATGTTACCTCCGTCACTACATAATATGACTTCTCCTTGGCCATTTTTAAGTTGGGGCATAGACATATCGGACAAATTCATCCAAAGGCTTCAAATGGGCATCGTACATTCTTGTAGCAATTGATTACTTCTCGAAGTGGGTTGGTTGCATCCTTTTCAAAGTTAGGGGCAAAGAAAGTTTCAAAATTTGTGATTAACAACATTATGCATCGGTATGGCATACCTTTTGAAATCATCTTTGATAATGGATCACAATTTGAGGGTCATGCGAAAGACAACTCTTGCAAAATATGCAATCAAGCATCATCGGTACTCACCTTATCGTCCCCAAACAAATGGAGGCGGTGGAAGTAGTCGATAAGACAATCGAGACTATTGTTGCAAGATGTTGAGAAGACTAGGTAATGGCATGACAAACTACCATATGCCCTTTGGGGATATAGAATATCAATCGAGAACTCCAACGGAACAACCCCGTATTCTTTGGTCTACGGGATGGAGCCGGTCCCTAGGTTGAGGTGGAGATGCGATGTCTCGAGGTCGTAGCGAGAAAGTGAAATCTCGGAAGACCAATGGTATAAAAGTCGTTATGATGAGCTTGCATTTGCGAGATGAGCTGCCGATTACAAGCTTTGCATAACATTCAACTCTATCGATCGGAGAATTGCTCGTGCATTTAACAAAAGGTTCGAGATAGAGACATTCGAGAAGGTGATCTAGTCTTAAAGGAAAATAGAGTTCCATTGCATGATCCCTCGAGGAAAATTCAAGCCTAATTGAGTGCGGGCCATTCCTAGTCAAACATGTCATCACGGTTGGAGCGAGTAAAGCTAATGGATTTTGATGGGATAGATTTACCCGTTTAGCTAATCTTGATCGATTGAAGAAATATTACGCTTAGGCATCAAGTAATTGAAATTGTCATGGTCGAGTAACCAAGCAATTTGTGGATTTTGTATCCTATGCGTTTATTCTTAATAAACATGCCATGTGTTCGCGAGGTATTCATAGAGTGTGTACGAGAAAAAGAAAGAAAAAAAACACGAAATGAAAAAAAAAAAGAAAAAGAAAAAAAAAAGAGAAAAAAAACGAAAAAAAGGAAAGAAAAAAAAAAAAAGAGAAAAAGAAAAATGATGAAACATGCAAGGATGTTCTTGATGGTTAAGGTTTTATGTGTTATGCTTTTATGTGTCATATGATTGATTAATTATGATTTACATGTCATATTTAATGTTAAAGTGTGCACGTGTTTAGAATTGTGTTCACATTGAATTTCTCACAAGCGAGATAATCTCACAAACATATTTTTATTCATCCCAATGTGGTACTTCATTTCATACATAAAAAAGACATAAAGCCTCCATTTCCTACAAACTTTAAAAAAACAACATAGAAAATAAACATGATATTTCTCTCGAATCCTTTAACTTCTTCATGGTAGGCCAATCCGAACCATTGTCTTGACCAATATCCGCCGGAAGCCATTGAAGGTAATCTTCATCAATCAAAGTGGAAAGGAAGGTAGTGCGATATAATTTTAGCTCCTTTGCCATATTGTAGGCATTCTCACGTATACCAATCATATACGCCTCGTAAGTGGTACAAGATGGAAGAGTACGGAAGGCGGGGAATGTGTTGTAGCCTCCGACCAATTTGCCTTAGACACCTCCATGGAAGGTAAAAAGTGACTACCATAATTCGATAATTGTACACCTCTACGACCATAATTTACGATATACAATTGCACTAATGCTAGGTGGCTTGTGACCCACTTTTATGTCTTCTTTGTAGGAAATAATCCTCCCCCCCACCATTTTTACTAAGTTGATAGAAGAAAGGATGAAAGCCTCTTTCTCGGATATGATTAATCTTGTAGCAAGATTCCCATGAGGTTTCATAAGAGAAAGTTTGCAATAACCCACAAGTGAAGGGCTAATGGACATCCCTTCACGAAGCTTTGAGGTGTTTCTTTTGAATTCATCTAAACCAAGAAACATTTCCCCTAAAATAAGCAGTCCGAAAGACAACCCCCCACTAACAATTTGAGGAATGAGTGAAATACACGGACATGGCATGTGTTTAAAGACCATTTAGTGAGGTACTTCCTAAATCATAAGAATGCGAAGCATTTTCTCTAGAAATCCTATAAGCTGGCATTTGTTAGAAATTTACCAAGCACCAAATTGAAAGGTCGATAATAGATTAAGAAGAAGTACCTCCCCATGTGTAGGTAGTTGCCATGAAGGCTTTCGGGAAGGTATAAAATTTTTGATAAATCTCCCGAGATTCTTATAGAAGATCTAGGTGTAATAATTGGACCATTGGAGGATAAGCCTAGCAATCCTTCGACCTCTTCAACAAGAGGCACAATCTCTCGGTCTCCAAAGCGGAAGACATGACGAGTTTCATCCCAAATCGGGAAGCATAATGAATCATTTCATAACAAATAGAAAGAGAAAGCAAAGACATAAGAGCCTTAGTAAAACGGGAAGAATAAGAAGAATTGTCTTGGTTGCTCCAAATTCTTTGTGATCCCCAGAGTTGTTTTTTATCACTACTCCCCATTTCATTAATTTCTCCATAACTAGGAGCCATTTTTTATGAAGAAGAAAAGCTAGAGAAGATTTTGGAGTAGTGAAGATGGTGCATTTGGAAATGAAAAAAAACATGCCCTTTTATAGATGAAAAAAGATGATCATCCATGCCATGGATAATAAGCTTGAGTATTGTCCATGGGGTAATAAAGAGCATCCCCAACAATGGTTAATGACCCGAGCATTTGTGGTATGGCAATTTTTGCTAAAGTAGAACATTGATAAACAGTGTCAATGATGAATCGAGAACATTGATACAATCCATTTTCCTAATAGTCATCGAAAAATAATGACCTTGATCAATCTATTTTATATAGTGATCATCATTTTCCTATAAGCGAATAAGCATTATGCATAAAATATTTACGAAAGATTTTTGGAAAAGCAGAAAAAAAATTTGCCATATGATGATTGGTCCACCATAGTTTATCTTGAGGGTAATAACCTATAATTGACCCTTTAAGGTGACATGACTTAACAATGCGTCACTTTAAGGTAATATGACTTGACAACGCATCACTTTAAGGTGACATGACGATAGTGTCCTAATTTAAGGTGACATGATAACACATGAAGTCATAAAAAGTGAATAAAGGTGACTTGACAATTTGTTTGTCATCGATACCATGAAAATTTGTGATAAAAGCGGAGTTGACTTGTTAATTGTCGGAGTCCCTCGGATTAATAAAAGATTAATCCATAAAACAAATATATCTAAGATGATAATAAAGTCGTATTTTCAAATTTCATAAAATTAATTGGGATTTTCTATCTAAGACGACGTTAAAAGTCGCATTTTAAAATTTTAGAAAATTAATTGGGATTTTCTATCTAAGACGATGTTAAGGCGCATTTTCAAATTTAAGAAATTAATTGGGTTTTTCTATCTAAGACGCCGTTAAAGTCGCATTTTTAAATCTTAGAAAATTAATTGAGATTTTCTATCTAAGACGACGATCAGTCGTATTTTTGATTTTAGAAAATTAATTGGGATTTTCTACTTAAAGCGTCATCGAAGTCGCATATCATGTTTTCAAAGAGCATTGATGATAATTATTCTCTATGGGGAATATGTTATCTCAAAATAAATTTTTTGTCAAAATTTTGTGTCTTTTCGAACATTGGTCATCATTTCATCCAAAATTCGACCGATGTGGGGCGTGCTGCTAGACACCCAATTTCGAGGCCGCATTTTTCGTGTAAAATTTCAAAATAAAGATTTGAAAAGAAATAAAAATAATAACGAAAACCGTCAAGTATTGTGGAGCGTGCGCCCCGTCAAAGGCATGCTTCATCCCGGAACGTGAGTTTCATTCCATCGTATGGTTTTCCTTTTTTTTCACGTGTTAGTCATACAATTCCGGCTTAGAAACGTAATTTTTAGTAAGTCGTAGTCAATAACTACAATCATTGTTTAATAAATGATTCGTAGTATAATCATGCTTGTTTTTACTAATTTGACGAGAATTTGTTAATTATTTTAAGTTAGTTTTTGAGAAGAAAAAACGAGTCGCTTGATTGGCGTAGAAATTTTAATCGTCTCCCCAAAACCGGTAGTAATCAGTTTTCTTGATGGTGAAATCATTGTTCATTGGATAAAGAATAAGAATATATTCTTTAACCACCAATCACATTCTTTTATTCATTAGTTAAGGAATAAGAATCATGAAAAAGAAAAGAATAAGAATCAAATCCAAAGTGTAAGAACAAGAATCCGGTTTTTTCGGAAGATTCGGGTGTGCGCCGAGCACATGACCATGCGCTAGACGCATAGACGCGGATCATACGCCCGGCGCGCTGCCAATTCTGCGCCAGACGCGAGCGGTCACGCCTAGCTCACGGTGTTGTGTCTAGCGCGGGGCTTTGGTTAGGCGCGGTTGGTCCGGTCGGCATTTCTTTCACGTTTTTCGATGCATTTCTACATATTAGGTTGTGTTGAAATTCGGATTTTGCTTCATTAGTGTAAAAATCAAAATCAAATCTAAAGAGAATAAGAATATTGGCATTTCCCATAAATTTGATGATGTAGGAGGATTTAGTGATGTCATTAAGGTGGTTTCATTAGTGTGATGTCATTAAGATAATTTGGGTTGATAAAAATCAGATTTTTGGGTGAAAATATTTTTTTCTACCTTTTCAAACCCTAGTTCACCACTTCATTTCCCTATATATACCCCCATTTTTTCTTACTTCAACACAACAATTTCACACAACTTCACTTAACTCTACTACTCTCCTCCTCCTTAATTTCTCCATCTAAGCATAAGTTATAATTAGTAAGTAAAGATGTTCATCTTAAGAAAACACAAAAAAAAAGAATTTAAGTTAGTAATTAAGTGGATTTAGAAACTCACTTAAAAATTAAAGAAAATTACAAAAAAAAGAAAAGGTTGCAAAAGGAAGTGCATCATTGAGTTAGAAGGTAAAGTTAAAGTTCTTGTTATTTTTTTCTTAATCCTTCTTAATCACCTACTAACTTTCTCTTTGTTTCTTCTTATCATTTTTTAATTTTTGGAGTGATTTGGGTATGTGAAAATCCTAATAGGTTCCCGACCTTAAATCACCGCACCTAGAATAGTCGACTCTAATGGGAGGCTCTTAGGAAACAATGTGTTTATGTGATTTTTCTTAATCAAGTTATTGTTCATCACCAAAAACATGTTTTCTTTTAAAAATTTCAAGTAGAGTTGTGCATAAACATCTCCATAAAAAGAAAATGTGATCTTTGTAATTGTGGTCATTTTTAATTTTGTATTTCATTTCATTTTTCGTCGGCATTAACTAAATAGTTTTATAGGATGTAATATTTTTCTTATGGAGTTCAAGATGTGTTCGCAATTTGGGCTTTGGAATTTCTAAAAACAAATTTTGCACAAATAATTAAAAAAGCATACAACTTTGTTGTGCAAAAGCGGTTTGTCCGATTACCATATAAGCTTGTCTTGTCAATAAAGTTTAAAATAAAATCATTTAGACAAAATTAAAAACATAAACTTTAAAGTCGACATCAGTACCTTTCCAAAAACATAAAAATCATGTATGTCACTAAATTCCCGGAAAGCGATTTTCTCTTGGTTAAGAAAATGAATAAAAATGATTTTAAAAATATCCCATTCAAGTGAAAATTTCCAGTATAGTTATTCAAATTTTCTATAATGTTCATACCAACATTCACTTCAAAATAAGTTCAACAAGTTGGATTTCAAAGAACAAATTAGATAAAGGTCTGTTTTGACCGGTTTTTGCATAAAATTCACCGTAATTCGAGTTGTCACTAAAAGCTTGTGAAATTTTGACAAAACATAAAGAACTCACTGGCCTATCCATAGGTGTATCACATTCTCAATTTTACACTTTCTACATAAATTTGTGATTTTTGTAAGTCGGTACAAGGACAAAAGTGCAATCGAAAAATGAAATTAAGTGATTAACTCAACTTTCATAAAGAAAATGTTTTCTTTTCACACGAAAATGTTAATTAAAAGTCATTAAATTTTAAGTTTCTCTTAAAATGATTCATTTTTATGCAAATAAAAATCTATAAGGCATGTCATAAAAAATTCAAAATCAAAGAGGTTAATTAATCTCTAATTTTCACAAGTTTACAAATAAACATGAATTCAAAAGCCCTAGATGAAGATCAAGGAGCATCTTGGTGAAGATCGAGATTGAACACTTGTATAGATCATAGAATTTGTACATATATATTGTTGTAATAATAGTTTTTTTGTAAATAGTTATTACATCACTCATTAATGAAAAATATGGAGATGTTTATGCATAATTTTCATAAATAATTCCATAATTGTTTTGATAAAATGAGCAACCAATGTTATAAATTTTTGCATGTTGGGCTCGATATATCATAGTATATGAATCGAATGACTCGATCTCAATTGGGAGGAAAAATTGCAAATCTAACTAAGTTAGAATTGTATGATGATCCATCTTACATTTTAAAATCGTTCCCCATCTTCAAATGGATCACTCATACTTCCTCCTTTTCTGTTTTAAATGAAACGTTTGCTTTTTCACGTGACCCGATACGCTTATTTAGTCATTAATATCTTTAGTTGTGCACAAGTAAAATAATATAAAAAAGTTATAATTTAATAGTATGCATCGAGACGAATCTAACAAGATCCCACTTGACTATGTTTTTCTTTACATAATGGCGATAAATTGGAGTCAAAATTGATCGATAAATAGTGTCATTTCAACCAATGTTTCATTTAAAACGAACGGAGGGAAGTATATAATTTGACATAATTAGATTGGTAATTATGACCTTCGAATTGATTTTTATGCCATTTCACGTGTCTCACTTTAAATGGCCAAATTCCAATTAGCCAAACACGATCTCCAAGTTTGATCTCAAATTGATCATTTTTCTCAAAATGACTTAATAATCTTCAATTAAGATTATTTCTCAAAAGCCTTCAATTAGGAAGCAAAACCTATTTCCTAAGACCTCCTAAAAATTATAAACGTGATCACTAATTAAGGTGGTCACCTTGATCCTTGATTAATTGCTAATTAGGGCGATTAACTCAAACTCTTCATTTAATCACTAATTAAGGTGGTTATCTTAAACCTTGGTTAATCACTAATTAGAATGATTGTATTAAACCTTGAATAATCGCTAGTTAGCGCGATTATTTTCTTCTCATTACAATCACTAATTAGAAGTGATTATCATAAACCTTGAATAATCACCAATTAGGGTGATTACTTCCTAACCTTCATTTTCAATCACTAATCAAGGTGATTATCTTTCCTCTAAGTTTAGTCACCAATTATAGTGATTATCTTAAACCTTAATAATTATTAATTAGGGCAATTATTTTTCCTATTTAATCACTAATTAGGGTGATTAGCTTAAACCTTGAATAATCACTAATTAGGGTGATTACTTCTTTCCTTCCTTATTAAATATTATGGAATAAATATTCTGGTGAACTCGAACGGGAGAAACTTTATGGAATAAATATTCTAGTGAGTAGAGGGAGAAAGAATTGTGTTGTATATTTTTCGAAGAGAAAATGGGCTATTTATATGAAGGAAAAATGGAACAAACGTAATCGATGGATTAATGTGATGATCTCCAACAACGATAAGAAATAATGCAATAAATGATGACGATTAATTAAACGTTTACAAAAAGTGTAACAACCAAGATAATTTTAACGGACAAAATATTAAATTGTATAGCACTAGATTTGCGGGCGCACGGGAGATTGTTCACTATCTCCTCCATAACATGTTTAACACATTACATAATACTTCTCTATATAAATTGGGGTAGAACTTCTTTCACCACCAATGTGGAAAAACAACAAAAATAGTTAACCAACTTCAAGTTTGGACCAACATAAACCAAGCTTTTTCTAACAAGTAGCACAATCAAAGACGTTTACCAATATCCATAAAGAATATCTACTTTTGTTGTTGACAACAAATATTGTATTGATCCAATCATCAAATTTATTCATATTCATATAAGACATACTTTCGGAAGATAATAACTAAATTGCTAGTTATGGTCACTATAATTCCATTCATAATGTCTATTATTCTTCGATCTAACACGATTTCAAAGGTTATTTCTATTTTTTACACTATGATAAATCAAATGTTTCGCTCAAGAACATAATTTATGAAGTCGTTAAATTTTTAAATCAGTTTTCTAAATTAGCTTTTGTTCGGATCCGTTTCTAGAATTTATACTATACCTCAACGTTACTTTATGAATTTCAAAATTGTTGATGGCATTGAGGGATAGGTGGTAGCTCAGTACCACCCCGAATTCTAGGGTTCGAATCCTCATCCCAACAATATGTTGGGGATTCACTTGTGATGGTAGTGGGCCTTTAAGCTTGTTGTCTTACAGAATTTGTTTAGCCTTATTCTCGGCTACGAGCTAATGTGCACGACATGCTTTAGTAGCCTAGCGGGGTTGGTATTCGGACCAATTATCTTTTCTAATTTTAAAAAAAAATTTATTGATGGCACCTGATGAACATTGCCAAACACCCCATTGGAATACCTTGTGAAAAATCCAAAAACAAAAGAATTAGCCTTCCTCCAAGGTTGATTGTCGTCCTCTTAGAGCATATACAATGGGATGGTTTTTGGTTGCTCTAGCAAAAAGTTAAGCTAACTTTACTTGGTTTTACTATTGGGGGAATTGGCCCTTGGAATTAGTTGGTCAGGACTTCTAGACCAGATGCACCTCGCGGATGGCGTGCATAAGACAAGTAGAAACTCGCCGCATGGCGAGAAGAGTCGGGTGATTTTTTTAAAGCTAATGAAACGGCGAGCATGAGAGAAAAGAGAGGAAGAAAGATGTGATGGAACGCATCACTTGAAGGCTGGGTGTGAGTGAGTGGGCGGCCCAACGCTACTTTTCTTTGTCGATTGGTCACGACGCGTGTCAAGGCCCTTGAACAACAAGTAGGGGGCTGTCACGTACACTTGTGCAGATTTATGGGCTTCTTGTGCTGATTTTGTTAACGACTACATTTCAATGTTATAAAAAGTTGTAACGTTAATAAAAAATCAGCTAATAATTTTTAAAAAATAATTACAGTAACGGCTATAAAATAATTTTATCTATAAATTGAGCCCAAATTTCATATATTTTACCACACTTCTTCCCAACCTTTTTTTTTAATTACTCTCTCCTATCTAAAGTTACTTATACTAAGGCAACATAATTTAATTTAACGTAATTTAATTTAACATAATCTAATTAGCTTTTATTAATTCAAATCATCTATTTCATATAAAAATAAGCATTGGGTAGAAGAGAGAGTATATGGTGGGGCGTGGTAAAAGTAGGAGAGAGAAATAGAAAAATCCAAGTAAGACTAGTCCACCCATTGTGAGGAAAAAAAGATGAGTTGGTGGTAGTTTAGTGGGATGTGAGGTGTAAGAAGTAGAGAAGGAGAGAGAATGACAAAAACTTAAAGATTAACAAGGCCAACCAACGCATTGGTGATGCTCTTAATTCCTAGTACTATGTGATAGAATATAAATATAGTTATGATATATTTTGTTCCTAGAGATATACTTTGGATAGGTTTCCTAATCATAATAGGACTATCCTAGGATGTAACACTATAAATATTGATCGATGGTAATCACTCCGGGTTGAGGAGTTTTCCCAAATCTAGCATGGTATCACGGCTCTAGGTTTTATTATTAGTTTCTACAAAAATATTTTTTGGGACGTGTTTCTCCCCTTTGCTCTTCCACTAGATTTTTTGTTGCGCCACCCGGATTTTGGCTCATATTTCGATGATACGTAGCGGCGTCTCGATTCTATTGTAAAACAATGGATTTATGGTACTATATCATCGATCTCCTTCGAGACAATTCTTCACCAGTGGTGATTCGGCACAAAGAAATGGGACAAACTTAAGGGAATTTTTCAAGATAACAAAGCCACTTGGTAGTATAACTTGAAAATCGGTTCACTTCCCTACACCTCTCCAATTTTTCGAATGTTTCTTCATACTTTGTCAAAATTAAAGATTTTAAAAAGATCAACTTGCTAATGTTGATCATCCTATCTCCGAACAACGGTTGGTGTTACGTTTAGTTTTAGGCCTCGTTAACAGAGCTTTGATGTGGTTGCAACAATGATTCAACAAGCGAGCCCTTGCCTTCCTTCGAATCCACCCGCTCTTGTTTATTGCTTGAAGAATCTCAACGTGCTCAAGATTCGGGTTCCCAAAATCAAGTTTTTGTGGCTCGAAACACCACCGCACCACCATCGACCACCACGCACCACCACTGCGGCCTCGCGTCGTCCGGTCGACGCGGCGGCGGTGGTCTTGGTCGCGGCGGGGGTGGCGCCGAAATAGATCTCGAGGACGTGGAAGAGGTGCGAACTCCCCGGACGCATTCTACTCAGGCTCCCGAGCCTCGCTTTGTTTTCCCGATCCGGTGGGGCGCCCGACTCATAACCGATCTGGACTCGAGTCGGCGCCCTCATGGAATCGGTCTGGTTGTGGTCTCCCAGTGGGGTGATGGCCCATCACCTTACCGCGGCATCCGGCGAGTCGGCCACGAACTACTCGCCCTTCCATGGACTGCTCCCGGCCCGGCGCCCACCTCCACAAGCCCGTCGAGCTTCTTTTGCTCCTTATCCCAGTATGGGCCGCTTATGACTCCCCTATTGACTTGGGCAATGCGTTTGCAACAATGACACTTCCTCAAGATAATTCCTAGTACATGAATTCGGTGCGACGGCTCATATGACAAACTCATCGGTATTCTCATGCCCTTATTTAATTTAAGAACTCCTAATCATATTTTAGTTGGTAATGGTCATCGCATTCGGTTCATGGTTATGGTCAATCCTACCTCCCGACACCCCACCCACCTTTAGCCCTCCGTTATGTATTATTTGCCCCACAAATCATCAAAAACCTTATTTTAGTCCGGAAATTTACAACTGATAATAATGCCTCCATTGAATTTGATCCTTATGGTTTTTCCGTGAAGGACCTTCGCACGGGGAATATAATAGCGAGGTGCAATAGTTCGGGGGAGCTCTATCCAGTGACCAATCCTACACCCTTTACATGTCTTACAACAGCCCTCAAGGCCACATCCTCACCAACCTCGGCATAGTCGCCTTGGACATCCATGATCTCAAGTTTTAAGCTTTCTTAGGTCTAGAGATTTAATAAGTTGTAATAAGGAGCCTCACTCCGATTTTTTGCAATTCTTGTCAAGTAGGAAAACATCTTCGTTTGCCTTTTTATGAATCTACTAGTGCTACCCATTCTGCTTTTGATACTATTCATGCTGATTTATGGACTTCTCCTATTCGTAGCACTCAAGGTCATAAATATTATTTAGTACTCTTAGATGATTTTACTCATTTTGTGTGGACTATTCCTCTCAAATTTAAATCTGAGGTCTATCAAAAATTTCTTCATTTTCGCCAATATGTCAAAACACAATTTGAACGTCCCATTAAAGCTTTTCAATGTGATCATGGCAGGGAATTTGATAATAGCCCATTTAAATTATTCCGTATCCAACATGGCATCATTTTTAGCTTCTCTTGTCCTCAGTACTTCATCACAAAATGGAAAAGCTGAAAGCATGATTAAAACCTTAAATAATATGTCTCGTACTCTTTTATGGCATGCATCTATTCTTCCTCAATATTAGGTAGAATCTCTTGAAACAACCACCTATCTTGTCAATCTCTTGCCTACTAAGACACAAAATAATATTCCCTCTGTTTGAAATATTGTTTCACATAACCCCCTCTTATGACCATATTCGGGTTTTTGGGTGTCTTTGCTTTCCCAATTTGTGACTACCACTCCACACAAATTAGCTCCCCGCTCTACTCCTTGTTTTTTCCTAGGCTACCCATCCAATCATCGGGGGTATCGGTGTCTAGATATCACCACCAATAAAATCATAATTTCTCGTCATGTCACCTTTGATGAGAATACTTTTCCCTTTACTAATTTGAGAAAATTTCGGCCTGATGAGTATACCTTCTTGGATGATTCTGGGCCTAGTCCCTTACTTTTACCTTTGTGGAACTCTCCTCCCCACATTGCTGGCCCGATTCACGCCCACCCCCTCCACAAAACACTCAGGCCCAAATTTCCCCTCTAGCGCGCGCTCCACCTGGTCCACTTTCTTCCTCTCCCTCGCGTGTTGGCCCAGCACCCAGCCCCGAATTTATCACCCCTTCCCGTGCTGTTCGCTTCCAGGCCCAGCAGGTTATTCAACCCCGCTATAGCCCAGCTCCCCTACGTGGGCTCCCTGCCATTAGGCCCACACGACCCCTTCCATCCCCACACCCTATGACTACTAGGTCCAAAGTTGGCATTTCAAAGCCCAATCCTAAATACGCCCTTCATACAATTTCTCCACTCATTCCTCTACATCGTTCCCCAATTCCTAAAAATCACAAACAAGCCTTGACTGATCCTAATTGGAATGCGGTGATGCATGATGAATATGGTGCTTTAATTAATACTGGGACATGGGAATTAGTACCTAGGCCTATGGGGGCGAATATTGTAAATTGCATGTGGATTTATACTCACAAAGAAAATGATAAAGGTGACCTTCAAAGGCACAAAGCTCGTCTTGTTTGTGATGGCAGGTCTCAGGAGGTTGGTGTGGATTGTGATAAAACTTTTTGTCCAGTTGTTCGTCCTGCTACTATTCGTACAGTGTTGGGGTTAGCTATGGCTCGAAACTGGTCTATTCATCAGCTTGATGTGAAAAATGCTTTTTTACATGGTAACTTACAGGAAACAGTATATATGCATCAACCACTTGGTTTTGTTGATAAGAGATTTCCTCATTATGTTTGTCGCCTTCTAAAGGCTCTCTATGGCCTCAAACAAGCTCCCGGGCTTGGTATCGGTGTTTTGCGCATTTTCTTATTCAGATGGGATTTGTTGTTGCTCAGAGTGACAACTCTTTATTCACTTTTCGTCAGGGTGACGATATGGCTTATCTTCTTCTCTATGTTGATGATATTATTTTATGCACATCTTCTGATGCTTTGCAGGACCGTATCATTACTCACTTGAAATCTGAATTTCTTATGTTCGATTTGGGGCCACTCGGGTTATTTTTGGGTATTTCGATTACTCGTACACCTTCCTACATGCTTCTTTCTCGGAAAAAAAGTATGCGCGAAATATTGGAGCGTGCGGAGTATGGGCACATGTAAACTGCGGTGACTCCCGTTGACACTAACTCTAAGCTTAGTGCTGGATTCGGGTCCACTCGTGGCGGATCCGACTCATTATTGTAGTTTAACAAGTGCTTTGGGTACCTCACTTTCACTCGTCCCGATATTGTTTATACAATTCGAGATGTATGCCTTTTATGCATGATCCCCGGGAGACTCATTATAATGCATTAAAGCGCATCCTGCGTTATATTCAGGGGACCATTGATCATGGGTTACATTTATATCCTACTACTCAGTTGCGCTTGATCGCTTATACTGATGCTGATTGGGCGGGTGTCCAGACACTCGTCGTTTTTATTCTGGTTATTGTTGTTTTCTCGGTGATAACCTGATTTCTTGGCGAGTCCAAGCGTCGGCCCTACTCTTTATAGATCGAAGTCTTGAGGTAGAATATCGAGGCGTCGTAAATGTTGTCACGGAAGCTTGTTGGTTACGTAATCTTCTTTTGGAGTTACATTGTCCTCTCCGACAGTTACTATTGTTTATTGTGATAATGTCGGGCTTATTTATGTATCTCGCAACCCAAGTCTAACACCAACGCACCAAACGTATTTGATATGGATATTCATTTTGTTCGGGAAAAGGTTGTGTTGGGTCACATACGTGTGTTGCATGTTCCTACTAGATATCAATTTGCAGACATTTTCACTAAAGGTCTTCCGTGGCAGTTATTCTTGGAGTGTAAGTCCAGTCTCAGCATTCGCCCTCCTCCCGCTCCGACTGTGGGGGTGTGATAGAATATAAATATAGTTAAGATATATTTTGGATATGTTCCTAGAGATATACTTTGGATATGTTTCCTAATCATAATAGGACTATCATAGGATATAACACTATAAATATTGATCAATGGTAATCACTCTAATTGAGGAGTTTTCCCAAATCTAGCACTATGCTTCTAGTCTTCTTCACGAGGTGCACTCTGCTAGTTACATACATGTGCCTTCGTACTCAAACATCCGCTATGGTGATTACTTTGACGTTACCAAAAGTTCTCCGAAAACTCACATGCCTAAAATTATCTCACTTTCACAATTTTTGAACTCTCAGAATCTGCATTTTAAACACTTCCAAATCCACTTTTCGCGCCTTTGCAACATCACCTCATATCATCATTCATCTCTATACTCTCTCTCTCCTACTCAATTTGATTTATTTCAACTGAAAAATGTCGCAATTCTCACTCTCATCCCTCCATAAAACACCAAAACCTCACCTTTTTCCAAGCAACAGCAAGCACACACCATCAATTGTTAATCCCACTACCCAATTTCTCTCTCTTCCCAACAAAAACTCACTGTTGCAAATCCCATCACCATTCAAATTAAAATGCCAACATAATAGTTTTTCGACTCAATTGATAAACCCCATTTCATTCCCCACAATCCAAAAACGTTTTCTTATCTCTAAACCAAGGAATGACACCAAACATTGCGCTCAGCTTCTTTGCGGCAATTCGTCGAACAGCTTGAGTGCAAATAACAAATCGTCGTTTCGGGGGTTAATTGAAACTCTCAGTGAAGCAGTTTCTACTGCATTCCCAATATGGGTTGCTTTGGGATGTTTGATGGGACTTTTGAAGCCGGATTCTTTCAGTTGGGTCAAACCCCAGTTGTCAATTTGGGGATTGACCATCACTATGTTGGGTATGGGTATGACCCTTACTTTGGATGATCTGAGTGGAGCTTTGGCTATGCCTAAAGAAGTGATTGCTGGTTTTTTGCTTCAGTACTCGGTCCGTTCTTTCATTTTTATTCATGTTGAGCTTCGACTATACACTATTTTTTCTGTCTTTTTTGTTTGCAATTATGAATTTTGTTGTTGTTTTGATGTATATGTTGAGCCTTCAAGTAGTTGGTATCGATTGTGACAGCATATTATACAGTTTATGTTTAAATTAAAATTGACAAAAAAGTAATTAAACCGGAACCCCCTTCCCCTTCCGGGGAACATGTATAGTTTTCAAACTAATGCCTGTGAACAATCTACCAAAAGCGATGAGATGTTTAAGGAAAGTAGTCACCCTGTTAGTGGTAGGGCTGAAGGCAGGAAAAATTCTGACCCCCAAATCGACTGGAAATTAGATCTGGACCAAATCCAAAACACACCGTATGCGAAACCAACCTGGCTGACTTGTCGGACAGCTCAATAATCATTTGGGATTTGGGGAATCCTTTGATGGTTTCTTGTGAAAACTGAAATATCAATTGTTTTAAGTAGCTTGTGTGTAGGTTTTATAATATAGTTCATGGGCAGTGAGAAATTGAGCATGATCGAACTGTTCGAGTGGGGTGCCTTGGTTTTTCCATTCACAGTTGCAACTGGATGCAGGGAGAAGTATTGCAAAGTTCAGGGGTCATGGATATCCAACTAAGCCTGATTCTTGATCATGATGCAAGAAAGTAGCTTAATGATTGTGAATAAGTTTCACTTTAAATCTCTTGTTCTCGTTTGTGTTTTGAATAACAGATGACTATGAGTCTATGATGCTACTCTATGACTTTATATAGCTGGCTCATTGTTAGTATTTTGATTTATGGTTGTAATTAGAAATGTTTTTATGGTTTTTCTGCCTGTTAGGCTTATCAGGGAGAAAAGGCAAAGAAGAAAAAATCTTCATCTAGCTTAGCAAACCATCTTGGAGATAAGTCATGAGACTTGTGGAATATGACGGAGTTGTGGGGTTTCCAAATTCTTTAGTAGCTAGGGTGTTGGAATGGGCCCGTGATGTGGGCTTATACTATATCGAGGATGGGGAGCAGGGGTGGCAATGAGAGTATGAGACGAGACAACTCATGAGCTATTCGAGATCGACTCGGGTCATAACTCAACTCGAGTGAGCTCGAACCGAACTCGAGCTCGAGCTCAACTCCGGCACGTTGTCAAGTTGAGTTGAGTTATTTGGTACTCGACTTTAAAAACTCGTGAGAAACTCAAAACACAATTATCAATTATTACCCTAGGGGCACTAATCGATAAGAAAACTTGCGAGTTACTCGAGATCGACTCCATTAAAACTCGACTGGTCAATACTAGACTCGAGTGAGCTCGACTCAACTCGAAAAGTTAGCGAAGTGAGTCGAGCTAACATAAACTCGAACTCGACTCGCATCATTGCCACCTCTAATGGGGAAGATTTCGTGGATTAAGAATAATCTTGTGCTAATTATCTATTTGGACATGATGTAATAATTTTTTTACAAAACTAATGAGAATATCATGTCATCCATTCCTCTTTCCAAAGGCACAAAAAAGTTAATTTTTCTTGTAAAATGTCATTTATCTGGATTGGGTCCTTTCAGTAAATCTTCTTCCTTCTTCAATTACAGGATTGGTAAGCTCCACTAAATCCTGCATAATAAATTTCAGTTTTGCAATAGTAGGAAGAAACATTTAGTTTATAGACTTAATGTTCCAGTTTCAGCACGTATCTGTCCGGGAAAGGCCTTCTGCATCACTTCTTTACCAGCCTCCTCATTTGTGTTTGGCATTTTCATTTGCTTCATAATTTTGGAGTTGAGGCCTGTTTGCTTCTTTCTTGCTGCAGGTGATGCCATTGTCTGGTTTCTTTATCAGCCGGCTATTAGGGTTGCCATCCCATTATGCAGCTGGCCTAATATTAGTTGGCTGTTGCCCGGGTGGTAAGTGATTTCATAAGGTCTAAGTGGTCTTTTTGTTCATATTTCTCTTCCTTTTTTAACACGTTTGCATCAAAACTGCAGGGACAGCGAGTAATATTGTTACCTATCTTGCCCGGTAGGTTAATTTCTGAGGCCTTTTTAATTGTTGTTGCAGTGTTCTAAGGAGCAGAGTCGGTAGGTTTCTAACATGTTTGTTTATGCAGTGCAAATGTTGCTCTTTCAGTGCTGATGACAGCGGCAAGTACATTTTCGGCCGTGGTTTGTAACTTTTTTGCCGTCTTATTGTACTTATATTTTGCTCTTCTACATTGGCTTATGATGATGGTATACGTAGATTATTGCTAAATTTTTTTGCATGATTGACTTGAATCTTCCCTTCTTTTCTTGTTAGCTATACCTTAAAGTAAACCACTATATGCCCGCCAAATTTACATGAAAGGTTTGAATCCCCTGCAAAATTATCTTCATCCAATTTCACAATAAAGTGCTAATTTGCTTCCCACGCTTCCAGAACCTTCATTCTATGATTGCAACAAACATATAGAAGCCTATTCTTTTTGGAATTGCGGAGAGTTACACATAAGAGGATATTCATTTAACTTGGATTATGGTGAACAGGTGAAGTCTCTTACCCTACGGTCTTGTATCATATCATCATCGCACTGCCTCTAATGAGCCTCGGCGGACAGTTGGGGTAAGGGAAAACATTAGATGTATTGAGGTTTTAACCTTAACTCTATTTAGAAAGCTGGTTTCCACTCATTGACTGGCTTAGCCCTTGGCCACAAAATGAGCTAATAAGAAAGAGTCCAGCATAGATCCCGAAATAAAACAAAAGAATAGCAAGGAAAGTAGACTACAGCTAAATGTAGTATAACCATTGTAATCCCTCAGCTCAACACACCTAAGCTGCTGTCATACGAGAGGTGCAACATATAGGGCAAATCAGAAAAAAATGCTGCTAGACATTTAGAAAGGGAATATTTTGTAATTCTGTTGTTATGTCAGAGTTAGTTACATGGGTCAGTAGGATACCAATAAAGCGGGAAGACATGTGCATGTGAGGTCATCTGATTATTGGAAGGAATACATGGCTTGGGAGAGAGTAGGGACTAGGGAGCCTCTCGAAGGCTCACCATTTTTGTATTTCCTTAGTTATCTTCTTAGAGCACTCTCACTCATGAATTTATTGGTCATCAAAATTAGTCATCAACCATGATATAGAAATAATTGCACTACACTCATGACAAACTCCAAAAGAACTCGTCCGATGTATTGTTTGTCATCAACAAGGAAATAAGTCAGTGGGATGAATTATTCTAGAAATAAGTCATCCGCGGTGACCCCACCCGTTGGGAGTACAAAGTCATTCCAGCAGCGAATGAGAAAAGAACACGAAATCATTTGCACATACTTGCTTTTATTTGTAATTTGTAACTCATTTTTTAGAAAAATGACCAGTAAATGAATAAATAAATAAAGTTATCAACGGTCATATTTTTTCATGATCTATTTTTTTTGACATCCACTTTGATATATTTTGAGAAACTTCTAAAAATATATTTTCTCTCTCAAACAATCTAAAATGATATATTTTTTTATAGAAAAAAGGAAAAATAATTAATCAACTTCTTATTTTACACATTATATACAACTTTTTTTCATGTCATGAGTGGGAAGCATTTGTAGTTTTTGGTCATAAAAAAACATGAGTGAGAATGCTCTAACTACATAAATCCTTCCTTTTTTCACGTTTCCTATTTCTCTCTTTCAATTTCTTCTTCTATTGCTTCTTGTCATGCATTGAGTTTAGGGGAGGGTAATATGGGGAGTACAATATAATTAGGTTAGCTTGGGGAGTTTGTAAGTAGATTAGCTCTATAAATATAGGGATTAGTGATAAGGGGTATGAAAAAAATTATGGAGAGTTCACTTTAGTGGTTTGCTTGGGAGTGTGTCAAGTCACTCGAATACTTGGCAATCTATCTTTATTTTCTCAATTTCCATTTCTATCAACCAAAAATCATCTTCATCTTCTTTTATTTTACTGTCTAAATGTCGAGTTTATAACACTTACTCGATTATTGCTGAGTTACTGCTTGTGCTTACCCGAGTTCTTTGGAAGGCGTCCGAGACTCCGAGTTCACCTACAAGGGTACAATATGTACTATTACCTCCAGATTATATTGGTTCTTCCCGCTTTTTTTGGGGAGTTAGCAAGGAAGATGGAAATCTTGTGGGCCATTGAAATCACATTTGTAGTTTTTGTGAGAGAACTAGAAGACTAGAAGCTAAGTTGCACATACGGGTTCAAATTTGGGTACGGAGACGGAATACGGCGAGATTTCGACATTTTAGGACATGGGTACACATATCCGTACAAGAAACGTATCATATCGGGTACATGTACGGGTACGTGACCTAGAAGAAGTACCCGTGCTAGAGAGACTAGAAGTTGGGGAAGGACAAAAAATTACATATGAAAGTGGAAGAAAAAAAAAAGGTACAAAGAGTGTTAGTGACTCTGGCATCCATTTCCATTTCAAAGTTCCCTGAATGACAATACGATGAAGGATCCCACCTGGTTTATATGCAGCTAAACTTGACAATCGAGAGACACCAAGTATTGTCTAGAGAATAATAGATATCTAACAAATGAGTAAATTGACTATTGACTAGTGACTAGCAAATTGAAGTGAGAGGCATCTAGCTTTTTTTTTTTCTTTTTTAGGGGAAGAGCCATCTAGTAATAACTTTGTACAAAGTCAATCTACCTTAAGAATTATATTATACTGACTAGTAATTGATTTATTTTTCCCCAATTTTAAATTAGACGATGGTAGATTTTGAAGATACCTGTACCAGTAGCAGTAATTGATAAATACCAAGCCTTTGCTTGAGAAATTTCAATGTTCCCAGTGAGGGTCGTCTCCTATTACTTTGTTGATTTAGTATTGGTGTTTCAGTCTCTTTCTTTCACTCTTCACAGAAGATTAATCCATATTCCTGCAACTAGCTTAGGTGGCTTTGTATCATTTTTTTTAATGAAATGCATACATCGTTACCAAAACAACAATTTAGCGGGCGTTGGTGGCAATGATAATGAGTAATAGGTAACTCTGTGAAGGTGGTCCCATTTCATCGTCATAATGCTTGTCCATCCACGAATACCTTCATAAATTTCGTTACCATTCTAGGTAAATCAGGTTTTGAGTGTTTAGCCATATTCTTTTGTGCTTGGTTATGTACTATTGGCGGAAAACACTTTGATCTCTGTTTCTGGTTAGTGATTTATTCAAGTTATTTTTGTTGAATAAACGCCTTCAACACAATTTTTCTCCCCCTTTGTCTTTTGGTAGGTTATTAAAACCTTATCCTTTATTCATAGCTCATTTACTTTCCATAAAGTCCACGCTTCCTCCAGTTTGGCTGGAGAATATTTTAAGCCTGGCTCGAGCTTGGATGCCTATGTTAACTTATTACTAGTATGATCTGTTATGGATGTGGTTTCGAAGCTAGCCACTACCCCTTTGCCCAGTAGCCTTAAGGCGCAAATCTTTTGGAGTCTAAGAAGTTTTTGAATCATGTTAGAGTTTTTCTCTAAAGCATCACATGTCACAGGTCATGACGACCATTTTCTCACTGCTAAACTTGCTGGGCAATATG
>CANSZD010003154.1:0-35000 GCA_947648045.1 Beta corolliflora
CTATTCCACACCGAAAAATTAAATGATGCCTTATAAGGAACCAGGATTCCCTCTCGTCAGGATCCATTCACAGCATGTGTGGAACCTTAGATAATGATAGTGCTTTCTTGTTTTGGACTACGACGTCTTGATAAGAGATGCCTCTTCGGTCTTGACAGTTGTGGAAAAGCAAGCGGGAGATCCCTTCACTCCTCCAAAAATACATGCGGCGCCCCATCTGCATGATCTTAGTAGATGGGGAGTACGTGGATATATCTCATTTAAGTAGAGCGAAGTGTATACATTTAAACCATCCCATTTGGAGGATGAAAATCCTTTGGAGGTATTCCAAAGGAAGGAAAAGGGCAAAAGGAACCTATAATGAGGAAGGATAGTAATAAAGAAGATATTGCTATGACGTATGAAAAAAGTAAATGCTAATGTTTCCATACGGGGGAGTTGTTAATGCATTCCCGATCATGGGCGGCCGTTTCAGGCATCTCAGTAAAACCTCTTGTAAGCTCTTCGAGAACATAAAAACGGATGGTGGGGGCTCATTTTCATGGGAGTGGTCGGAACTCTCTGTGTTCCTGGGGAATGATGACAATCTCACGATAATATCAAACGAGCAATTCGTTGCACATCGTATCATTGTAATGGATGGGGAGATACAGAGTATTGATCGTAGTGCTCCATAATCAGCGTTTGCCTCTCACTTGTGCTAACAAGACTTGAGTATTCAAGAGAGGATACATTTTGGCATCTTAACCCAGGGTGGTCGAGGCATATGATAATGCGAGAGAAAGAAATCTTTTAGGTTTAATCGGCCTCACAGCGTTGAATATAGTCCAATGGCAAGAAGGTGGAATTTATGGCAATTGACATTCGGGCATGTTTCAACCTTTTATTAGGAAGACCATGGCTGCATGAAAGAAATAGAGCATGGCCTCTACTCTACATCGTGGGTAAACTTCTCTGATCGGGTGTTTGTGACAATTTCGTGATCCGAAATCATGACTACCTCCAACACCGAAATTGGTATTGTATCTAAAACGGCTAGGGAGGGGCACTAGGTTGGATGAGTCACACTTTATCCACTCTATTCTAGCGAGGCTTGAAAATTCGTGGATGAATGAGATTCCGCCGGCCACACCAGATGTGGTCTTGAAGAAACAAGAGCCAAAAATATGAACCAAGTGAGGATGATAAAAGAAGAGGTAGGGAGCTCCGAGCATCGAGACACATAATACGTCATCCGAAGCACCAAAAAATCCTGGATTGGCAATCCTCCGTAATGGTAGGCAATGATCATAATGAGTCAAAGACGAGATCTAGGACTGACGATTTTGACCTAGACTTTAATGTAGTATCCCTTTTCGAGAGGTTCACACCGGAGTCACCGATTCTCTTTCAGATATCAACATGAAGATCCAACATCTTGAATTACCACGATTAGGGAAATTTGATGGGAACTGTGATCCTTTTACATCCTTAATAGGTTTTGTGAATGCATTACACCCATGGACCATGCAGGAAGATTACCCTATGCTCTTTCGACAAGATTTTAGAAGGACCAACTCTAGACTGGTACTATTCTTTAGATTATGTGGATTGAGCTAGTTGGGAAAATGCTACTCAAGCTTTTCGTCAATTCGACTCTCGAGCATAAACAAGCGATGTCGAAGTTGTTCAAGCTATTCACTTACGTCAAAGCGCTTCGCAACTTTCCTCGCTCTTTGTTCGAGATGCGCTACATCCGCTCCCAGCCAGATCCCTATTACGATAGGGAATTCATGTTTATATTACTTTGCAAGAACCGGGAACGACTTCTATTATCGTCACATGGTTACCATCAATTACACCTACCTCAAACCCACATAGCACGGTATGGCTTCGACATCAATACTCGAAATTGTAAGAAGAACGATCCCGAGAAAATCTTAAAACTTTCAACGCCAAATCAAAGGGTTTATGCTAAGATGGGATGAACGATCGAGTATGGTGTAGTCATTCACCCCTTCCCTGGAACAAATATGAGCAAACTCGCGCTTATTGTCGCCAATTTGGGAATGAAACCGACCGATGCCATGATCTTTACTACGAAGTGCATAGCTTGATTGATCGAGGCATCATTAGTCCAACCCACAAAAAGTACACCTTGCAAGGAAGCGTGTCGTCACATCCTGCCTAATCCCAAGTCGATATCTTTCGGAAATGGGTTGAACAAGTCGATTCATCCACTTTCGCACGCCCAGGGGCAAGTCTGTAGGAACATGAATCTCCACAAGCTTGTCATTATCATCGGTTGCCATGGTCACAGATAAACCAATGTCATGCTCTTGATATCAGATCAGAGTAAATCACTGCTTCTTAGCTCTTGTCAATCGTAGCTACTTGATCATCTCACATAAGGGGAAAAATCTTTGGTAGAAGTCTTGTAGGGGTTAGCCCATCGAAAAAAAAGAAGAAAAAAATATCTTTCAATTCGTTAGTATCGGAGAACTACGTGCGCCTTGAACCCCATTATCACGTACACTTGCACTATGAGACTCTTTCCACCTATGTAACACTCCGTACGTAGGTAGCTCCCGATGAGTTGTTTGCTTTATTAAATAAAAAAATTTAGTTCTTTCTAAAATAATGAACTACTCTGAGTTTGATTCCCCATAAAATGCACCTTTGAGCAATGGGGATATGTAGGCAAACCTTCGAGGGTTCGAAACAAATGTATTAACGCATTGTATTTCGAGCCATGTGATCGTAACTCAAGATGCTAGTCATCAAGAGCAATTTCAAAATGCTCGAATTAACACGTCAACGGGGATACATGCCCTAATTTCTATATTTTATGTCTTTGTTCAAATATTAAAGCGTGGAATAGAAGAAAAAAATTTGTTTTCAACCCCAATGACAGTAAAATCATCTCGCTATAGTCGAAATAAAAAATAAAAAACTTTCCTTTATACCCGCAATGCATTCCCCGTAATATGTAGATCTCTCCTCATTTTTTTTAATTCTTTTTCTACCTTTAGGTCCAAAAAGAAAAATTTGTCCCTTTTCTAAGGATGACCAATTACCATCGGAAAACAAACGCCTCATCCATATCCTCAAATGCAATTAAAGAGCCGCAGATTTGTCGTGCAACCTTGTCCAAAGGATTTCAAATCATGATGAAGATGGGTTATACTCAAGGAACCTGGATTAGGGCATCATGGTGAAGGGATAAAGCTACCCAATCCCCATAATAGACAAGCAAAATCGGCATGGTTTTGGATATGATCCTGGGCAGCACTTCTCATAACATCAAAAAAACCTTTGTTACCCCCTCAATGGTCGAGCTTCATCCCGCAAGGAGATCGAGCCATACTATGAGTTTCCGGAACCATGGCTTAGTAGGAAGGAACATAAGATTTTACCGGATTGAAAATATTCTTCATTTGAGGCTAGAAATCAGACTTAATCAAAAGTTCGTTTTATCCAAAAAATAAAGAATGAAAAAGGAAAATGAGGGGTGGATAATCGGAACATGGAGTCCTTAAGAAACCTTTTCATTCGAGTCCTCCGAGGAAGGGATTTCACCCTGTCTTTGATGATACCTTCTAGCCGGAAGCATTGAACATAAGTGGAGTATCGAGCGTAGTGAAAGACGGGCCTATAGGTTTGAATTCTCATTTCTTAAATGCTAATAACTTAGGTTGTACCATTCTCCAAATATTACCTCAAAAGGTCATAAGTTTGAATTCTCATTTTTTAAATGCTAATAACCCAAATAATTCTCAAAATTTAACCTCGAGTTTCTCAATGCCTAATTTCCCAAGATCATACTCCTAGGCGGTGCAAAGTCTAAGACTCGCACTCGTCCAGGTTTTTCGCTCCGATGCCGAAGCGCCGCAAATACATAACCTTCATTGACAGGCTTAATCATAGCTTAATCGTGATTATTACTAAACTTGAATGATTATTATCATTAATCTAATTATCTAAATTATTAACATTAATATCCCATTAGTTTCAACAAGCTTCGAACTAAATGTAGTCATTTTTTTACAAACTAGAGATCTTAATGTTCAATTACAAAAATTCGATTATAAGAACTAGTAGTTAATTAGATTAACATAATATTTTTAACTAATCCCTTCATATAATATTAGCCCAAACTAGTTAAAGGTTTAAGCTAAACTAAATGATTTAATTAAAACTAATAAATCACCCACTTAAGTCCAATATGTCATAGCAACAAAATTAAACTAAGTAGATCAACTTAGCCAAATCAGTTTTAAGCCCACAATTATGTTTAATTTAACAAGCTAAACTAACATGGTTTAATGAAACACTAAATCGGTTTTTAATTAGTCTCCATTAGCCTAACAATTAGATAAGTAACTTTATCTAACATTATGTAAATCATTTCAGCCCAATAACATGATTATTCCATAAAACAAACTAACATGGTTTAACTTAACAAATCAGATTTTGAGCCCGAACTAATACATATGCAACAATTAAACTAAGTTGGTTTAACTAAACCGATTTGGGTCCGATCTAAACTAACCCAATAATAAAGCAACCTTGGGCTAACTTCCTAAACTTATAATTCGAGAATCGAGGAGGAAATAAGAGGTTCATTTTACCTCTCTACTACTTAGAGCAGGGGACGACACAAGGGAGGGAGACGGAGCTCCTGGCGAGTGCGAGCGGCCGGCGGCGGGCGAAAAAGCTGAACCCGGCGGTCAGCGTCGGTCCTCAAAGCTCCCGGCCCAACGAGAAAATAGGAGCGACGACATGCACGACGGCCAGGGAGAAAGCGAAGGAGAAGAGGCAGAGGGGTCGCGGCGAGTTCGAGGGGTGCAGGACGGGCTCCTGGGCGAGGCCCTTCGATGGTCAAAGGGTAGTCTTGCACGAAAATGTGGTGCACGTGTGGTCGTAGTGTGGTGGTGCTGAAAGAAGATAAGAGGAGATTTTATGGATTGAGAAATGTTGTGGTTTTTGTGTTGAGCTTGTGATTTGAGCCCTAATTCGGTGAGTATTTATAGAGCGAGTTATAGGGAGAAAGAAGGAGGTGATTGAGTGTTGAGTGGTGGTTCCTCATAGTAGGGAGCTAAGGTAGGGGACAAGAGGGAAGAATAGGGAGGTGGGTTGTCGGGGTTTTGCGGTGGGAAAACTTAGGGGGGTTTCTTCCTCTTCTTTTTAATTTTTGCTTTATTTTCTTTGTTATTATTAAGCCAAAATTCTTATTACACTAATTCATTACTAGTTATTATGTAGTCTAATTTGTTAACCTGTTTATAGTAATTTTGTAAATTTTAATTTCTTTTAGCCATAGAATTCATAATACGTTTATTTAGCTTATAATTCTATTAATCAAAATTTTAACCTTCTAAATTACTTAATTAATCACATTTAAAGTTTCGGGATATTACACCTCTACCCCACATCGATGTTCTCGTGGATAGTCCGGTAGGTCATGCAATGTTTTCCTTCATAGGATGAATTCTCGGGGTATAATCAAATACTCATGGCTCAAGAAGATATGACAAAGACGTCTTTAATCACTCCATGGGGCACTTTCGTTACCGAGTTATGCCTTTTGGTCTCAAGAATGTCGGAGCCACGTATCAAAGAGCTGCAACCACTATTAAGTCTTCATGACCTTATCCATGACATTGTGGGAGTTTATGTAGATGACATGATCGTGAAAAACGAAGATCGTGAGGGGAATATTCCCGCACTAAGGTCCTTCTTTGAAAGAATTAGGAAGTACAATCTAAGGCTAAATCCTCAAAAGTGTGTGTTTGGGGTCACTTAGGGAAGTTGTTGATTCATTGTCGATCAAGACTGGCATTAAAATGGACTCGAAAAGGCAAAAGCTATTCAAGACCTACCTCCTCCAAAAACAGAAAAAGAGGATTTCTCGGTAGAATTCAATATATCAGCGAGTTAATCTCACAACTCACTATGAGATGTGAACCTATATTTAAGCTACTCGGGAAAAGGGGCATCCCATGAGGGGAATGAGGAATGTCGGGAAGCTTTCGATTCCATGAAAGAGTACCTTTCAAATCCACCGTTCTAATGCAACTTAGACCAGGAGAACCTCTGATTTTGTACCTCACTATCACATAAACAGTGGTTATGGGAGCTCTCTTAGCCCAATATCAAGAGGGAACCAAGAAGGAAGTTGCCATATACTATCTCAGAAGAAATTCTTGGAGTATGAGACAAGATATACGCCCTTTGGAAAAAGCATGTATCTCTTTGGTCTATGCCACGAAGAAGTTGAGGTATCACCTTCAAGCCCATACCACCTATTCGATCTCAAGACTTGATCCAATCAAGTATATGTTTGAAAAACCCATTCTTAGTGAAAGATTGGCGAGATGGCATACTATGCTTTTTCGAGTTGATATTCAATGTGTCGCCGGTTAATTTGTTAAAGGAAGAGCCTATCCGAAGTCCTAAGGTAAGAACTAGTGTCGGAGATGAGTATGATGATGCATTTCCCGATGAGTACTTATTATTCATTGACTATCCACAATGGTGCATGTATTTTGATGGAGCTTCTAATGGAAGATGTAATGGAGCGGGGTTTTGTTGAGCGAGATCCCGATGGAGTCCATATTCCATTTGTTGTCAAGTTGGATTTCCCAACAACAAACAATACAAGTCGAGTATGAAGCTTTATATATGGAGTAAAAAGCCGCTTTAGTAGCAAGGGCAAGACATCTCCTTGTATATGGAGATTCTAATCTCATCATATCTCAAACGATAGGAACTTGGAGGTGTTAGAGATGAGAGACTTGACTACACACGAGTACTTTCAAGAATTGATCCCTTATTTTGATGATATCGCCTTCAAACATCTTCCTCGGGAACAAAATAGTTTCATTGATGCTTTAGCCCAATCTCGCCGTTAATTTAACATGGGAAAATGGTACAAAAATCCGGACAATTTTAATTGAAGAAAGAAAGGGCCTACAAGGTGACGGTAGCACAAATTGTCTCCACGCCGCCGGATGATGATGATGTCTCGGTACAAGGATATCAAGAATTTTTTGGAAACTATGCAATATCTAGAGGGAAGTCGCAAGAAGGATCGCACTAGCTGCTCATTTTCTCATTCTAAAAAAGCGGACTATATCACAAAGGATTTAATGGTACTCTACAACTCTGCGTAAATGATAGTGAAAAACAAGCCATCATGGAAGAAGTTCATGAGGGTGAATGTGGACCCCATATGAACCGGAAGAATGTTGGCTAGTAAAATTTCGCGAGCGGGTTTTTATTGGAGTACTTCGGAAGGCTATTGCATCGGCTTAGTCCGTGCCTGCAAGCAATGTCGGATATTTATTAATCTCAATCATATGCCACCTTTGTCACTACATAATATGACTTATCCTTGGCCATTTTTAAGTTGGGCATAGACATAATCGGACAAATTCATCCAAAGGCTTCAAATGGGCATCGGTACATTCTTGTAGCAATTGATTACTTCTCGAAGTGGGTTGAAAGCTGCATCCTTTTCAAAGTTAGGGGGCAAAGAAAGTTTCAAATTTGTGATTAACAACATTATTTGTCGGTATGGCATACCTTTTGAAATCATCTTTGATAATGGATCACAATTTGAGGGTCATCTAAAGACAACTCTTGCAAAATATGCAATCAAGCATCATCAGGTACTCACCTTATCGTCCCCAAACAAATGGAAGCGATGGAAGCAGCCAATAAGACAATCAAGACTATTGTTGCCAAGATGACAGAGAAGACTAGGTAATGGCATGACAAACTACCATATGCCCTTTGGGGATATAGAATATCAATCGAACTCCAACAGAACAACCCCATATTCTTTGGGTTTACGGGATGGAGCCGGTCCTACCGGTTGAGGTGGAGATCAATCTCTCGGTGGTCATGCATGAAAGAGAAATCTCGGAAGACCAATGGTATAAAAGTCGTTATGATGAGCTTGCATTTGCAGATGAACGCTGAGCTACAAGCTTTGCATAACATTCAACTCTATCACGGAGAATTGCTCGTGCATTTAACAAAAAGGTTCGAGATAGAGACATTCAAGAAGGTGATCTAGTCTTAAAGGAAAATAGAGTTCCATTGCATGAACCTCGAGGAAAATTCAAGCCTAATTGGTCGGGCCATTCCTAGTCAAGCATGTCATCACTAGCGGAGCAAGGTAAAACTAATGGATTTTGATGGGACCGAATTTACCCATTTCACTAATCTTGATCAATTGAAGAAATATTACGCTTAGGCATCAAAGTAATTGAAATTGTCATGGTCAAGTAACCAAGCAATTTGTGGATTTTGTATTCTATCTCGTTTATTCTTAATAAACATGCCATGTGTTCGCAAGTCTTCATAGAGTGTGTACAAGAAAAAAGAATGAAAAAAAACGAAATGAAAAAAAAAAAAAAAGAAAAATGAAAAGGAAAGAAAAAAAAGAGAAAAAGAAAAATGATGAAACATGTAAGGATGTTGTTTGATTGTTAAGGTTTTATGTGTTATGCTTTTTTTTGTGTCATATGATTGATTAATTATGATTTGCATGTCATATTTAATGTTAAAGTGTGCACGTGTTTAGAATTGTGTTCACATTCAATTTCTCACAAGTATAATCTCACAAACATATTTTTTATTCATCCCAACTCCAGACTTCATTTCATACATAAAAGACATAAAGCCTCCATTTCCTACACAACTTAAAAAAAAAAACAACATATGAAAATAAACATGATATTTCTTTCAAATCTTCTCTTTCATGGTAGGCCCGTCTCGAACCATTGTCTTGACCAATATCCCTTGGAAGCCAGTGAAGGTAATCTTCATCAATCGGTGGAAAGGAAGGTAGTGCCGATATAGTTTTAGCTCCCCCATATAGTAGGCATTCTCTGTATCCTGCACTCATATCCTCATATGTGGTACAAGAGTGGAAGAGGTACGGAGGGCAGGAATGTGTTGTTGCCTCCAACCAATTTTGCTTAGACACCTCCATGGAAGGTAAAAAGTGACTTCGCAAAACCCGGATAATTATACACCTCTCCGACTATAATTGCAATATACAATTGACTAATGCCAAGTGGCTTGTGACCCACTTTATGTCTGCAGAGGAAATAATCCTCCCACCCACCATTTTTACCTGGGTTGATAGAAGAAAGGATGAAAGCCTCTTCTCGGATATGATTAATCTTGTAAGCAAGATTCCATGAGGTTTCATAAGAGAAAATTTGCAATAACCACCAGTGAAGGGCTAATGGACATCCCTTCACGAAGCATGAGGGTTTCTTTGAATTCATCTAAACCAAGAAACATTTCCCCAAAATAAGCAGTCCCAAGACAACCCCCACTAACAATTTGAGGAATGAGTGAAATACACCGGACATGGCATGTGTTTAAAGACCATTTAGTGAAGGTACTTCCTAAAATCATAAGAATGCAAGCATTTTCTCTAAATCCTATAAGCGGCATTGTTAAATTTACAAGCACCAAATTAAAAGGTCGATAATAGATTAAGAAGAAGTACCTCCCCATCGTGTAGGTAGTTGCCATGAAGGTTTTCAGAATGTATAAGATTGTTGATAAATCTCCCGAGATTTTTATAGGAGATCTGGGTGTAATAACTAGACCATTGGAGGATAAGCCTCAGCAATCCTTCGACCTCTTCAACAAGAGGCATAATCTCTCGGTCTCCAAAGTGGAAGACATGACGAGTTTCATCCCAAAATCGGGAAGCATCATGAATCATTTCATAACAAATAGAAAGAGAAAGCAAAGACATAAAGAGCCTTATTAAAACGGGAAGAATAAGAAGGCTTGCCTTGGTTGCTCCAAATTCTTTGTGATCCACGAGTTGTTTTTATCACTACTCCCCATTTCATTAATTTCTCCATAACTAGGAGCCATTTTTTATGAAGAAGAAAAGCTGGAGAAGGATTTTGGAGTAGTGAAGATGGTACATTGGAAATGAAAAAACATGCCCTTTTATAGATGAAAAAGATGATCATCCATGCCATGGATAATAAGCTTGAGTATTGTCCATGGGGTAATAAGGAGCATCCCTAACAATGGTTAATGACCAAGCATTTGTGGTATGGCAATTTTTGCTAAAGCCGAACATTGATAAACAAGTGTCAATGATGAATCAAGAACATTGATACAATCCATTTTCCTAATAGTCATCCAAAATAATGACCTTGATCAATCTATTTTATATAGTGATCATCATTTTCCTATAAAGCGAATAAGCATTATGCATAAAATATTTTGAAAGATTTTTGGAAAACAGATAAAAAAATTTGCCATATGATTATTGGTCACCATAGTTTATCTTAGGGGGTAATAACCTTTGGTTAACCCTTTAAGGTGACATGACTTAACAATGCGTCACTTTAAGGTGACATGACTTGACAACGCATCACTTTAAGGTGACATGACCTGATAGTGTCCTAATTTAAGGTGACATGATAACACATGAAGTCATAAAAGTGAATAAAGGTGACTTGCCAATTTGTTTGTCATCAATACCATGAAAAGCTGATAAATCCTGGAGTCAACCCGTTAATTGTCGGAGTCCCTCGGATTAACCAAAAGATTAATCCATAAAACAAATATATCTAAGATGATAATAAAGTCGCATTTTCAAATTTCATAAAATTAATTGGGATTTTCTATCTAAGGACAACGTTAAAGTCGCATTTTCAAATTTTAGAAAATTAATTGGGATTTTCTATCTAAGACGATGTTAAAGGCGCATTTTCAAATTTAAGAAAATTAATTTGGATTTTCTATCTAAGACGACGTTAAAGTCGCATTTTGAATCTTAGAAAATTAATTGAGATTTTCTATCTAAGACGACGATCAAGTCGTATTTTCGATTTTAGAAAATTAATTGGGATTTTCTACTTAAAAAGCGTCATCCAAGTCGCATATCATGTTTTCAAAAGCAACGATGATAATTATTCTCTATGGGAATATGTTATCTCAAAATAAATTTTCTGTCAAAATTTTGTGTCTTTTCAAACATTGGTCATCATTTCATCCAAATTCGACCAATGTGGGGCATTACGTAGACACCAAATTTCGAACCGCTTTTTCGTGTAAAATTTCAAAATAAAGATTTGAAAAGAAATGGAAAATAATAACGAAAACCGTCAAGTATTGTGGAGCGTGCGCCCCGTCAAAGGCATGCTTCATCCCGAACGTGAGTTTCATTCCATCGTATGGTTTTCCTTTTTTTTCGCGTGTTAGTCATACAATTCGGCTTAGAAACATAATTTTTCGTAAGTCGTAGTCAATAACTACAATCACCTGTTTAATAAATGATTGGTAGTATAATCATGCTCGTTTTTACTAATTTGATGAGTTTTTGTTAATTGTTTTAAGTTAGTTTTTCGAAAAACAGAAAAAACGCAAGTCGCAAGTTGGGCGAAGGAATTTAATCGTCTCCCAAAACTTGCAGTAGAATCGGTTTTCTTGATGGTCAAATCATTGTTCATTGGATAAAAGAATAAGAATATATTCTTTAACCACCAATCACATTCTTTTATTCACTAGTTAAGGAATAAGAATCATGAAAAAGAATAAGAATAAGAATCAAATCCAAAGTGTAAGAGCCAAGAATCCGGTTTTCGGAAGATTCGATCATTGTGCGCCAGCACATGACCATGCGCTAGACGCCGCGATCATGCGCCCAACGCACAACGATTCTGCGCTAGGCACGAGCGGCACGCCTAACTCACGGTGTTGTGTCTAGTGCAGGGCTTTGGTTAGACGCGATTGGTCCAGTCAGCATTTCTTTCACGTTTTTCGATGCATTTCTACATATTAGGTTGTGTTGAAATTCGGATTTTGCTTCATTAGTGTAAAAATCAAAATCAAATCTAAAGAGAATAAGAATATTGGCATTTCCCATAAATTTGATGATGTAGGAGGATTTAGTGATGTCATTAAGGTGGTTTCATTAGTGTGATGTCATTAAGATAATTTGGGTTGATAAAAATCAGATTTTTGGGTGAAAAATATGATTTTCTACCTTTTCAAACCCTAGTTCACCACTTCATTTCCCTATATATACCCCCATTTTTTTCTTACTTCAACACAACAATTTCACACAACTTCACTTAACTCTACTACTCTCCTCCTCCTTAATTTCTCCATCTAAGCATAAGTTATAATTAGTAAGTAAAGATGTTCATCTTAAGAAAAACACAAAAAAAAAAGAATTTAAGTTAGTAATTAAGTGGATTTAGAAACTCACTTAAAAATTAAGAAATTTACAAAAAAAAAAAGGTTGCAAAAGAAAGTGCATCATTGAGTTAGAAAGGTAAAGTTAAAGTTCTTGTTATTTTTTCTTAATCCTTCTTAATCACCTACTAACTTTCTCTTTGTTTCTTCTTATCATTTTTTAATTTTTGGAGTGATTTGGGTATGTGAAAATCCTAATAGGTTCCCAACCTTAAATCACCGCACCTAGAATAGTCAACTCTAATGGGGAGACTCTTAGGAAACAATGTGTTTATGTGATTTTTCTTAATCAAGTTATTGTTCATCACCAAAAACATGTTTTCTTTAAAAATTTCAAGTAGAGTTGTGCATAAACATCTCCATAAAAAGAAAATGTGATGCTGTAATTGTGGTCATTTTTAATTTTGTATTTCATTTCATTTTTCGTCAGCATTAACTAAATAGTTTATAGGATGTAATATTTTTCTTATGGAGTTCAAGATGTGTTCAGCAACTGGGCTTTGGAATTTCTAAAAAACAAATTTTGCACAAATAATTAAAAAGCATACAACTTTGTTGTGCAAAACTGATTTGTCCAGTACCATATAAGCTTGTCTTGTCAATAAAGTTTAAAATAAAATCATTTAGACAAAATTAAAAACATAAACTTTAAAGTCGACATCAGTACCTTTCCAAAAACATAAAAATCATGTATGTCACTAAATTCCAGAAAACTGATTTTCTCTTCAGTTAAGAAAATGAATAAAAATGATTTTAAAAATATCCCATTCAAGTGAAAATTTCCAGTATAGTTATTCAAATTTTCTATAATGTTCATACCAACATTCACTTCAAAATAAGTTCAACAAGTTGGATTTCAAAGAACAAATTAGATAAAGGTCCTGTTTTGACCGGTTTTTGCATAAAATTCACCATAATTCGAGTTGTCACTAAAAGCTTGTGAAATTTTGACAAAACATAAAGAACTCACTGGCCTATCCATAGGTGTATCACATTCTCAATTTTACACTTTCTACATAAATTTGTGATTTTTGTAAGTCAGTACAAGGACAAAAGTGCAATCTGAAAAATGAAATTAAGTGATTAACTCAACTTTCATAAAGAAAATGTTTTCTTTTCACACGAAAATGTTAATTAAAAGTCATTAAATTTTAAGTTTCTCTTAAAATGATTCATTTTTTTATGCAAATAAAAATCTATAAGGCATGTCATAAAAAAATTCAAAATCAAAGAGGTTAATTAATCTCTAATTTTCACAAGTTTACAAATAAACATGAATTCAAAAGCCCTAGATGAAGATCAAGGAGCATCTTGGTGAAGATCAAGATTGAACACTTGTATAGATCATAGAATTTGTACATATATATTGTTGTAATAATAGTTTTTTTGTAAATAGTTATTACATCACTCATTAATGAAAAATATGGAGATGTTTATGCATAATTTTCATAAATAATTCCATAATTGTTTTGATAAAATGAGCAACCAATGTTATAAATTTTGCATGTTGGGCTCAATATATCATAGTATATGAATCAAATGACTCAATCTCAATTCAGAGGAAAAATTGCAAATCTAACTAAGTTAAATTGTATGATGATCCATCTTACATTTTAAAATCGTTCCCCATCTTCAAATGGATCACTCATACTTCCTCCTTTCTGTTTTAAATGAAACGTTTGCTTTTTCACGCAACCCAATGCGCTTATTTAATCATTAATATCTTTAGTTGTGCACAAGTAAAATAATATAAAAAAGTTATAATTTAATAGTATGCATCGAGACGAATCTAACAAGATCCCACTTGACTATGTTTTTCTTTACATAATGGCGATAAATTGGAGTCAAAATTGATCAATAAATAGTGTCATTTCAACCAATGTTTCATTTAAAACAGAACGGAGGAAGTATATAATTTGACATAATTAGATTGGTAATTATGACCTTCGAATTGATTTTATGCCATTTCACGTGTCTCACTTTAAATGGCCAAATTCCAATTAGCCAAACACGATCTCCAAGTTTGATCTCAAATTGATCATTTTTCTCAAAATGACTTAATAATCTTCAATTAAGATTATTTCTCAAAAGCCTTCAATTAGGAAGCAAAACCTATTTCCTAAGACCTCCTAAAAATTATAAACGTGATCACTAATTAAGGTGGTCACCTTCAATCCTTGATTAATTGCTAATTAGGGCGATTAACTCAAACTCTTCATTTAATCACTAATTAAGGTGGTTATCTTAAACCTTGGTTAATCACTAATTAGAATGATTGTATTAAACCTTGAATAATCGCTAGTTAGCGCGATTATTTTTCTTCTCATTACAATCACTAATTAGAAGTGATTATCATAAACCTTGAATAATCACCAATTAGGGTGATTACTTCCTAACCTTCATTTTCAATCACTAATCAAGGTGATTATCTTTCCTCCTAAGTTTAGTCACCAATTATAGTGATTATCTTAAACCTTAATAATTATTAATTAGGGCAATTATTTTTCCTATTTAATCACTAATTAGGGTGATTAGCTTAAACCTTGAATAATCACTAATTAGGGTGATTACTTCTTTTCCTTCCTTATTAAATATTATGGAATAAATATTCTGGTGAACTCGAACGGGAGAAACTTTATGGAATAAATATTCTAGTGAGTAGAGGGAGAAAGAATTGTGTTGTATATTTTTCTGAAGAGAAAATGGGCTATTTATATGAAGGAAAAATGGAACAAACGTAACTGATGGATTAATGTGATGATCTCCAACAACGATAAGAAATAATGCAATAAATGATGACGATTAATTAAACGTTTACAAAAGTGTAACAACCAAGATAATTTTAACTGGACAAAATATTAAATTGTATAGCACCGAGCTGGGCCGGCGCACGGGAGATTGTTCACTATCTCCTCCATAACATGTTTAACACATTACATAATACTTCTCTATATAAATTGGGGTAGAACTTCTTTCACCACCAATGTGGAAAAACAACAAAAATAGTTAACCAACTTCAAGTTTGGACCAACATAAACCAAGCTTTTCTAACAAGTAGCACAATCAAAGACGTTTACCAATATCCATAAAGAATATCTACTTTTGTTGTTGACAACAAATATTGTATTGATCCAATCATCAAATTTATTCATATTCATATAAGACATACTTTACAGAAGATAATAACTAAATTGCTAGTTATGGTCACTATAATTCCATTCATAATGTCTATTATTCTTCGATCTAACACGATTTCAAAGGTTATTTCTATTTTACACTATGATAAATCAAATGTTTCGCTCAAGAACATAATTTATGAAGTCGTTAAATTTTTAAATCAGGTTTTCTAAATTAGCTTTTGTTCGGATCCGTTTCTAGAATTTATACTATACCTCAACGTTACTTTATGAATTTCAAAATTGTTGATGGCATTGAGGGATAGGTGGTAGCTCAGTACCACCCCGAATTCTAGGGTTCGAATCCTCATCCCAACAATATGTTGGGGATTCACTTGTGATGGTAGTGGGCCTTTAAGCTTGTTGTCTCTTCGGGTCGTTTAGCCTTATTCTCGCTTTCCGAGCTAATGTGCACGACATGCTAGTAGCCTAGCGGGGTTGGTATTCGGACCAATTATCTTTTCTAATTTTAAAAAAATTTATTGATGGCACTTGATGAACATTGCCAAACACCCCATTGGAATACCTTGTGGAAAATCCAAAAACAAAAGAATTAGCCTTCCTCCAAGGTTGATTGTCAGTCCTCTTAGAGCATATACAATGGGATGGTTTTTGGTTGCTCTAGCAAAAAGTTAAGCTAACTTTACTTGGTTTTACTATTGGGGGAATTGGCCCTTGGAATTAGTTGGTCAGGACTTCTAGACCAGATGCACCTCGCGGATGGCGTGCATAAGACAAGTAGAAACTCGCCGCATGGCGAAGAAAGTCGGGCGAGTTTTTTTTTAAAGCTAATGAAACGCTGAGCATGAGAGAAAAGAGAGGAAGAAAGATGTGATGGAACGCATCACTTGAAGCTGGGTGTGAGTGAGTAGCGGCCTAACGTGCTTTGCTTTTGTCGCGTGGTCCCTGACGCGTGTCAAAGGCCCACTGAACAACAAGTAGGGGGCTGTCACGTACACTTGTGCAGATTTATGGGCTTCTTGTGCTGATTTTGTTAACGACTACATTTCAATGTTATAAAAAGTTGTAACGTTAATAAAAAATCAGCTAATAATTTTTAAAAAATAATTACAGTAACGGCTATAAAATAATTTTATCTATAAATTGAGCCCAAATTTCATATATTTTACCACACTTCTTCCCAACCTTTTTTTTTAATTACTCTCTCCTATCTAAAGTTACTTATACTAAGGCAACATAATTTAATTTAACGTAATTTAATTTAACATAATCTAATTAGCTTTTATTAATTCAAATCATCTATTTCATATAAAAATAAACATTGGGTAGAAGAGAGAGTATATGGTGGGGCATGGTAAAAGTAGGAGAGAGAAATAGAAAAATCAAGTAAGACTAGTCCACCCATTGTGAGGAAAAAAAGATGAGTTGGTGGTAGTTTAGTGGGATGTGAGGTGTAAGAAGTAGAGAAGGAGAGAGAATGACAAAAACTTAAAGACTAACAAAGACCAACCAACGCATTGGTGATGCTCTTAATTCCTAGTACTATGTGATAGAATATAAATATAGTTATGATATATTTTGTTCCTAGAGATATACTTTGGATAGGTTTCCTAATCATAATAGGACTATCCTAGGATGTAACACTATAAATATTGATCAATGGTAATCACTCCAGTTGAGGAGTTTTCCCAAATCTAGCATGGTATCACAGCTCTAGGTTTTATTATTAGTTTCTACAAAAATATTTTTTTGGGACGTGTTTCTCCCACTGCTCTTCCACCGATTTTTTGTTGCGCCACCCAGATTTTGGCTCATATTTCTGATGATCTGTGGCAGCGTCTCGATTCTATTGTAAAACAATGGATTTATGGTACTATATCATCTGATCTCCTTCAGACAATTCTTCACCGTGGTGATTCGGCACAGCAAATCTGGGACAAACTTAAGGGAATTTTTCAAGATAACAAAGCCACTTGGCCGTATAACTTGAAAATCAGTTCACTTCCCTACACCTCTCCAATTTTTCGAATGTTTCTTCATACTGTCAAAATTAAAGATTTTAAAAGATCAACTTGCTAATGTTGATCATCCTATCTCTGAACAACAGTTGGTGTTACGTTTAGTTTCCGGCCTCATTAACACCGACTTTGATGTGGTTGCAACAATGATTCAACAAACGGAGCCCTTGCCTTCCTTCGAATCCACCCGCTCTTGTTTATTGCTTGAAGAATCTCAACGTGCTCAAGATTCGGGTTCCCAAAAATCAAGTTTTGTGGCTCAAAACACCACCGCACCACCATCAACCACCACCGCACCACCACTGCAGCCTCCGTCGTCCGGTCAACGCGGCGGCGGTGGTCTTGGTCGCGGCAGGGGTGGCCGCCAGAATAGATCTCGAGGACGTGGAAGAGGTGCGAACTCCCAGACGCATTCTACTCAAAGCTCGCAAGCCTCGCCTGTTTTCCCAATCCAGTGGGCTGGCCCAACTCATAACCCGTCCTGGACTCAGTCAGCGCCCTCATGGAATCAGTCAGCGCTGTGGTCTCCCAGCTGGGCTGATGGCCCATCACCTTACCCGCAAAGATCCAAGAGAGTCGGCACCCGAACTACTCGCCCTTCTATGGACCTGCTCCAGCCCAGCGCCCACCTCCACAAGCCCATCAAGCTTCTTTTGCTCCTTATCCTGAGTATGGGCCACTTATGACTCCTACTGACTTGGGCAATGCGTTTGCAACAATGACACTTCCTCAAGATAATTCCTAGTACATGAATTCCGGTGCGACGGCTCATATGACAAACTCATCAGGTATTCTCATGCCCTTATTTAATTTAAGAACTCCTAATCATATTTTAGTTGGTAATGGTCATCGCATTCCGGTTCATGGTTATGGTCAATCCTACCTCCCGACACCCCACCCACCTTTAGCCCTCCGTTATGTATTATTTGCCCCACAAATCATCAAAAACCTTATTTCTGTCCGGAAATTTACAACTGATAATAATGCCTCCATTGAATTTGATCCTTATGGTTTTTCTGTGAAGGACCTTCGCACGGGGAATATAATAGCGAGGTGCAATAGTTCGGGGGAGCTCTATCCAGTGACCAATCCTACACCCTTTACATGTCTTACAACAGCCCTCAAGGCCACATCCTCACCAACCTGGCATAGTCGCCTTGGACATCCATGATCTCAAGTTTTAAGCTTTCTTAGGTCTAGAGATTTAATAAGTTGTAATAAGGAGCCTCACTCCGATTTTTGCAATTCTTGTCAAGTAGGAAAACATCTTCGTTTGCCTTTTTATGAATCTACTAGTGCTACCCATTCTGCTTTTGATACTATTCATGCTGATTTATGGACTTCTCCTATTCGTAGCACTCAAGGTCATAAATATTATTTAGTACTCTTAGATGATTTTACTCATTTTGTGTGGACTATTCCTCTCAAATTTAAATCTGAGGTCTATCAAAAATTTCTTCATTTTCGCCAATATGTCAAAACACAATTTGAACGTCCCATTAAAGCTTTTCAATGTGATCATGGCAGGGAATTTGATAATAGCCCATTTAAATTATTCTGTATCCAACATGGCATCATTTTTAGCTTCTCTTGTCCTCATACTTCATCACAAAATGGAAAAGCTGAAAGCATGATTAAAACCTTAAATAATATGTCTCGTACTCTTTTATGGCATGCATCTATTCTTCCTCAATATTAGGTAGAATCTCTTGAAACAACCACCTATCTTGTCAATCTCTTGCCTACTAAGACACAAAATAATATTCCTCCTGCTGAAATATTGTTTCACATAACCCCCTCTTATGACCATATTCGGGTTTTTGGGTGTCTTTGCTTTCCCAATTTGACAGCTACCACTCCACACAAATTAGCTCCCCGCTCTACTCCTTGTTTTTTCCTAGGCTACCCATCCAATCATCGGGGGTATCGGTGTCTAGATATCACCACCAATAAAATCATAATTTCTCGTCATGTCACCTTTGATGAGAATACTTTTCCCTTTACTAATTTGAGAAAATTTCGGCCTGATGAGTATACCTTCTTGGATGATTCTGGGCCTAGTCCCTTACTTTTACCTTTGTGGAACTCTCCTCCCCACACTGCTGGCCCAGATTCACGCCCACCCCCTCCACAAAACACTCGAGGCCCAAATTTCCCCTCTAGCGCGCGCTCCACCTGGTCCACTTTCTTCCTCTCCTCGCGTGTTGGCCCAAAGACCCGACCCGAATTTATCACCCCTTCCCGTCGTTGTTCGCTTCCGGGCCCAAGCAGGTTATTCAACCCCCGCTATAGCCCGCCTCCCCTACGTGGGCTCCCTGCCATTAGGCCCACACGACCCCTTCCATCCCCACACCCTATGACTACTAGGTCCAAAGTTGGCATTTCAAAGCCCAATCCTAAATACGCCCTTCATACAATTTCTCCACTCATTCCTCTACATCGTTCCCCAATTCCTAAAAATCACAAACAAGCCTTGACTGATCCTAATTGGAATGCGGTGATGCATGATGAATATGGTGCTTTAATTAATACTGGGACATGGGAATTAGTACCTAGGCCTATGGGGGCGAATATTGTAAATTGCATGTGGATTTATACTCACAAAGAAAATGATAAAGGTGACCTTCAAAGGCACAAAGCTCGTCTTGTTTGTGATGGCAGGTCTCAGGAGGTTGGTGTGGATTGTGATAAAACTTTTTGTCCAGTTGTTCGTCCTGCTACTATTCGTACAGTGTTGGGGTTAGCTATGGCTCGAAACTGGTCTATTCATCAGCTTGATGTGAAAAATGCTTTTTTACATGGTAACTTACAGGAAACAGTATATATGCATCAACCACTTGGTTTTGTTGATAAGAGATTTCCTCATTATGTTTGTCGCCTTCGCAAGGCTCTCTATGGCCTCAAACAAGCTCCCCGGGCTTGGTATCAGTGTTTTGCGCATTTTCTTATTCAGATGGGATTTGTTGTTGCTCAGAGTGACAACTCTTTATTCACTTTTCGTCAGGGTGACGATATGGCTTATCTTCTTCTCTATGTTGATGATATTATTTTATGCACATCTTCTGATGCTTTGCAGGACCGTATCATTACTCACTTGAAATCTGAATTTCTTATGTCTGATTTGGGGCCACTCAGTTATTTTTTGGGTATTTCAGTTACTCGTACACCTTCCTACATGCTTCTTTCTCAGAAAAAGTATGCACAGGAAATATTGGAGCGTGCAGGTATGGGCACATGTAAACCTGCAGTGACTCCTGTTGACACTAACTCTAAGCTTAGTGCCGATTCGGGTCCACCTGTGGCAGATCCGACTCATTATTGTAGTTTAACAAGTGCTTTGCAGTACCTCACTTTCACTCGTCCTGATATTGCTTATACAATTCAGCATGTATGCCTTTTTATGCATGATCCCCGGGAGACTCATTATAATGCATTAAAGCGCATCCTGCGTTATATTCAGGGGACCATTGATCATGGGTTACATTTATATCCTACTACTCAGTTGCGCTTGATCGCTTATACTGATGCTGATTGGGCGGGTGTCCAGACACTCGTCGTTTTTCTTCTGGTTATTGTTGTTTTCTCGGTGATAACCTGATTTCTTGGCAGTCTAAGCGTCAGCCTACTCTTTATAGATCAAGTGCTGAGGTAGAATATCGAGGCGTCGCAAATGTTGTCACGGAAGCTTGTTGGTTACGTAATCTTCTTTTGGAGTTACATTGTCCTCTCCGACAGGCTACTATTGTTTATTGTGATAATGTCAGTGCTATTTATGTATCTCGCAACCCAGTACAACACCAACGCACCAAACATGTTGATATGGATATTCATTTTGTTCGGGAAAAGGTTGTGTTGGGTCACATACGTGTGTTGCATGTTCCTACTAGATATCAATTTGCAGACATTTTCACTAAAGGTCTTCCGTGGCAGTTATTCTTGGAGTGTAAGTCCAGTCTCAGCATTCGCCCTCCTCCCGCTCCGACTGTGGGGGTGTGATAGAATATAAATATAGTTAAGATATATTTTGGATATGTTCCTAGAGATATACTTTGGATATGCTTTCCTAATCATAATGAGACTATCATGGGATATAACACTATAAATATTGATCACTAGTAATCACTCCAATTGAGGAGTTTCCCAAATCTAGCACTATGCTTCTAGTCTTCTTCACGAGGTGCACTCTGCTAGTTACATACATGTGCCTTCGTACTCAAACATCCGCTATGGTGATTACTTTGACGTTACCAAAAGTTCTCCGAAAACTCACATGCCTAAAATTATCTCACTTTCACAATTTTTGAACTCTCAGAATCTGCATTTTAAACACTTCCAAATCCACTTTTCGCGCCTTTGCAACATCACCTCATATCATCATTCATCTCTATACTCTCTCTCTCCTACTCAATTTGATTTATTTCAACTGAAAAATGTCGCAATTCTCACTCTCATCCCTCCATAAAACACCAAAACCTCACCTTTTTCCAAGCAACAGCAAGCACACACCATCAATTGTTAATCCCACTACCCAATTTCTCTCTCTTCCCAACAAAAACTCACTGTTGCAAATCCCATCACCATTCAAATTAAAATGCCAACATAATAGTTTTTCGACTCAATTGATAAACCCCATTTCATTCCCCACAATCCAAAAACGTTTTCTTATCTCTAAACCAAGGAATGACACCAAACATTGCGCTCAGCTTCTTTGCGGCAATTCGTCGAACAGCTTGAGTGCAAATAACAAATCGTCGTTTCGGGGGTTAATTGAAACTCTCAGTGAAGCAGTTTCTACTGCATTCCCAATATGGGTTGCTTTGGGATGTTTGATGGGACTTTTGAAGCCGGATTCTTTCAGTTGGGTCAAACCCCAGTTGTCAATTTGGGGATTGACCATCACTATGTTGGGTATGGGTATGACCCTTACTTTGGATGATCTGAGTGGAGCTTTGGCTATGCCTAAAGAAGTGATTGCTGGTTTTTTGCTTCAGTACTCGGTCCGTTCTTTCATTTTTATTCATGTTGAGCTTCGACTATACACTATTTTTTCTGTCTTTTTGTTTGCAATTATGAATTTTGTTGTTGTTTTGATGTATATGTTGAGCCTTCAAGTAGTTGGTATCGATTGTGACAGCATATTATACAGTTTATGTTTAAATTAAAATTGACAAAAAGTAATTAAACCGGAACCCCCCCTTCCCCTTCCGGGGAACATGTATAGTTTTCAAACTAATGCCTGTGAACAATCTACCAAAAGCGATGAGATGTTTAAGGAAAGTAGTCACCCTGTTAGTGGTAGGGCTGAAGGCAGGAAAAATTCTGACCCCAAATCGACTGGAAATTAGATCTGGACCAAATCCAAAACACACCGTATGCGAAACCAACCTGGCTGACTTGTCGGACAGCTCAATAATCATTTGGGATTTGGGGAATCCTTTGATGGTTTCTTGTGAAAACTGAAATATCAATTGTTTTAAGTAGCTTGTGTGTAGGTTTTATAATATAGTTCATGGGCAGTGAGAAATTGAGCATGATCGAACTGTTCGAGTGGGGTGCCTTGGTTTTTCCATTCACAGTTGCAACTGGATGCAGGGAGAAGTATTGCAAAGTTCAGGGGTCATGGATATCCAACTAAGCCTGATTCTTGATCATGATGCAAGAAAGTAGCTTAATGATTGTGAATAAGTTTCACTTTAAATCTCTTGTTCTCGTTTGTGTTTTGAATAACAGATGACTATGAGTCTATGATGCTACTCTATGACTTTATATAGCTGGCTCATTGTTAGTATTTTGATTTATGGTTGTAATTAGAAATGTTTTTATGGTTTTTCTGCCTGTTAGGCTTATCAGGGAGAAAAGGCAAAGAAGAAAAATCTTCATCTAGCTTAGCAAACCATCTTGGAGATAAGTCATGAGACTTGTGGAATATGACGGAGTTATGGGGTTTCCAAATTCTTTAGTAGCTAGGGTGTTGGAATGGGCCCTGTGATGTGGGCTTATACTATATCGAGGATGGGGAGCAGGGGTGGCAATGAGAGTATGAGACGAGACAACTCATGAGCTATTCGAGATCGACTCAGTCATAACTCAACTCGAGTGAGCTCGAACCGAACTCGAGCTCGAGCTCAACTCCAGACGTTGTCAAGTTGAGTTGAGTTATTTGGTACTCGACTTAAAAACTCGTGAGAAACTCAAAAACACAATTATCAATTATTACCCTAGGGGCACTAATCAGATAAGAAAACTTGCGAGTTACTCGAGATCGACTCCATTAAAACTCGACTGGGTCAGTACTAGACTCGAGTGAGCTCGACTCAACTCGAAAAGTTAGCGAAGTGAGTCGAGCTAACATAAACTCGAACTCGACTCGCATCATTGCCACCTCTAATGGGGAAGATTTCGTGGATTAAGAATAATCTTGTGCTAATTATCTATTTGGACATGATGTAATAATTTTTTTACAAAACTAATGAGAATATCATGTCATCCACCTCTTTCCAAAGGCACAAAAAAGTTAATTTTTCTTGTAAAATGTCATTTATCTGGATTGGGTCCTTTCAGTAAATCTTCTTCCTTCTTCAATTACAGGATTGGTAAGCTCCACTAAATCCTGCATAATAAATTTCAGTTTTGCAATAGTAGGAAGAAACATTTAGTTTATAGACTTAATGTTCCAGTTTCAGCACGTATCTGTCCGGGAAAGGCCTTCTGCATCACTTCTTTACCAGCCTCCTCATTTGTGTTTGGCATTTTCATTTGCTTCATAATTTTGGAGTTGAGGCCTGTTTGCTTCTTTCTTGCTGCAGGTGATGCCATTGTCTGGTTTCTTTATCAGCCGGCTATTAGGGTTGCCATCCCATTATGCAGCTGGCCTAATATTAGTTGGCTGTTGCCCGGGTGGTAAGTGATTTCATAAGGTCTAAGTGGTCTTTTTGTTCATATTTCTCTTCCTTTTTTACACGTTTGCATCAAAACTGCAGGGACAGCGAGTAATATTGTTACCTATCTTGCCCGGTAGGTTAATTTCTGAGGCCTTTTTTTAATTGTTGTTGCAGTGTTCTAAGGAGCAGAGTCGGTAGGTTTCTAACATGTTTGTTTATGCAGTGCAAATGTTGCTCTTTCAGTGCTGATGACAGCGGCAAGTACATTTTCGGCCGTGGTTTGTAACTTTTTTGCCGTCTTATTGTACTTATATTTTGCTCTTCTACATTGGCTTATGATGATGGTATACGTAGATTATTGCTAAATTTTTTTTGCATGATTGACTTGAATCTTCCCTTCTTTTCTTGTTAGCTATACCTTAAAGTAAACCACTATATGCCCGCCAAATTTACATGAAAGGTTTGAATCCCCTGCAAAATTATCTTCATCCAATTTCACAATAAAGTGCTAATTTGCTTCCACGCTTCCAGAACCTTCATTCTATGATTGCAACAAACATATAGAAGCCTATTCTTTTTGGAATTGCGGAGAGTTACACATAAGAGGATATTCATTTAACTTGGATTATGGTGAACAGGTGAAGTCTCTTACCCTACGGTCTTGTATCATATCATCATCGCACTGCCTCTAATGAGCCTCGGCGGACAGTTGGGGTAAGGGAAAACATTAGATGTATTGAGGTTTTAACCTTAACTCTATTTAGAAAGCTGGTTTCCACTCATTGACTGGCTTAGCCCTTGGCCACAAATGAGCTAATAAGAAAGAGTCCAGCATAGATCCCGAAATAAAACAAAAGAATAGCAAGGAAAGTAGACTACAGCTAAATGTAGTATAACCATTGTAATCCCTCAGCTCAACACACCTAAGCTGCTGTCATACGAGAGGTGCAACATATAGGGCAAATCAGAAAAAAATGCTGCTAGACATTTAGAAAGGGAATATTTTGTAATTCTGTTGTTATGTCAGAGTTAGTTACATGGGTCAGTAGGATACCAATAAAGCGGGAAGACATGTGCATGTGAGGTCATCTGATTATTGGAAGGAATACATGGCTTGGGAGAGAGTAGGGACTAGGGAGCCTCTCGAAGGCTCACCATTTTTGTATTTCCTTAGTTATCTTCTTAGAGCACTCTCACTCATGAATTTATTGGTCATCAAAATTAGTCATCAACCATGATATAGAAATAATTGCACTACACTCATGACAAACTCCAAAAAGAACTCGTCCGATGTATTGTTTGTCATCAACAAGGAAATAAGTCATGGGATGAATTATTCTAGAAATAAGTCATCCCGTGGGACCCCACCAGTTGGGAGTACAAAGTCATTCCAGCAGCGAATGAGAAAAGAACACGAAATCATTTGCACATACTTGCTTTTATTTGTAATTTGTAACTCATTTTTTAGAAAAATGACAGTAAATGAATAAATAAATAAAGTTATCAACGGTCATATTTTTTCATGATCTATTTTTTGACATCCACTTTGATATATTTTGAGAAACTTCTAAAAATATATTTTCTCTCTCAAACAATCTAAAATGATATATTTTTTTATAGAAAAAAAGGAAAAATAATTAATCAACTTCTTATTTTACACATTATATACAACTTTTTTTCATGTCATGAGTGGGAAGCATTTGTAGTTTTTGGTCATAAAAAACATGAGTGAGAATGCTCTAACTACATAAATCCTTCCTTTTTTCTGTTTCCTATTTCTCTCTTTCTCTTTCAATTTCTTCTATTGCTTACTGTCATGCATTGGGTTTAGGGGGAGGGGTAATATGGGGAGTACAATATAATTAGGTTAGCTTGGGGAGTTTGTAAGTAGATTAGCTCTATAAATATAGGGGATTAGTGATAAGGGGTATGAAAAAAATTATGGAGAGTTCACTTTAGTGGTTTGCTTGGGAGTGTGTCAAGTCACTCGAATACTTGGCAATCTATCTTTATTTTCTGTAATTTCCATTTCTATCAACCAAAATCATCTTCATCTTCTTTTATTTTACTGTCTAAATGTCGAGTTTATAACACTTACCTGATTATTGCTGAGTTACTGCTGTGCTTACCTGAGTTGCTGGAAGGCGTCTGAGACTCTGAGTTCACCACAAGGGTACAATATGTACTATTACCTCCAGATTATATTGGTTCTTCCCGCTTTTTTTGGGGAGTTAGCAAGGAAGATGGAAATCTTGTGGGCCATTGAAATCACATTTGTAGTTTTTGTGAGAGAACTAGAAGACTAGAAGCTAAGTTGCACATACGGGTTCAAATTTGGGTACGGAGACGGAATACGGCGAGATTTCGACATTTTAGGACATGGGTACACATATCCGTACAAGAAACGTATCATATCGGGTACATGTACGGGTACGTGACCTAGAAGAAGTACCCGTGCTAGAGAGACTAGAAGTTGGGGAAGGACAAAAAATTACATATGAAAGTGGAAGAACAAAAAAAGGTACAAAGAGTGTTAGTGACTCTGGCATCCATTTCCATTTCAAAGTTCCCTGAATGACAATACGATGAAGGATCCCACCTGGTTTATATGCAGCTAAACTTGACAATCGAGAGACACCAAGTATTGTCTAGAGAATAATTGATATCTAACAAATGAGTAAATTGACTATTGACTAGTGACTAGCAAATTGAAGTGAGAGGCATCTAGCTTTTTTTTCTTTTTTAGGGGAAGAGCCATCTAGTAATAACTTTGTACAAAGTCAATCTACCTTAAGAATTATATTATACTGACTAGTAATTGATTTATTTTTCCCCAATTTTAAATTAGACGATGGTAGATTTTGAAGATACCTGTACCAGTAGCAGTAATTGATAAATACCAAGCCTTTGCTTGAGAAATTTCAATGTTCCCATGAGGGTCGTCTCCTATTACTTTGTTGATTTAGTATTGGTGTTTCAGTCTCTTTCTTTCACTCTTCACAGAAGATTAATCCATATTCCTGCAACTAGCTTAGGTGGCTTTGTATCATTTTTTTTTAATGAAATGCATACATCGTTACCAAAACAACAATTTAGCGGGCGTTGGTGGCAATGATAATGAGTAATAGGTAACTCTGTGAAGGTGGTCTCATTTCATTGTCATAATGCTTGTCCATCCACGAATACCTTCATAAATTTCTGTTACCATTCTAGGTAAATCAGGTTTTGAGTGTTTAATATATTCTTTTGTGCTTGGTTATGTACTATTGGTGGAAAACACTTTGATCTCTGTTTCTGGTTAGTGATTTATTCAAGTTATTTTTGTTGAATAAACGTCTTCAACACAATTTTTCTCCCCCCCTTTTGTCTTTTGGTAGGTTATTAAAACCTTATCCTTATTCATAGCTCATTTACTTTCCATAAAGTCCACGTTTCCTCAGTTTGGCTGGAGAATATTTTAAGCCTGGCTCGAGCTGATGCCTATGTTAACTTATTACTAGTATGATCTGTTATGGATGTGGTTTGAAGCTAGCCACTACCCCTTTGCCCAGTAGCCTTAAGGCCAAATCTTTTGGAGTCTAAGAAGTTTTTAACCATGTTAGAGTTTTCTCTAAAGCATCATGTCACAGGTCATGACGCCATTTCTCACTGCTAAACTTGCTGGGCAATATGTTGCAGTTGATGCAACTGGACTTCTGATGTCAACTCTTCAGGTTTGTGCTTATTCTCAGCTCAATGCTTGCTATGTTAGTGTTCTGGCCTTTTCAGAAACTCTAGCTCTGTTGGAATTGTAGGTTGTGTTGCTTCCAGTGTTAGCTGGGGCGTTTCTAAACCAGTATTTCCAGGGCCTGGTTAGATTAGTTTCACCATTGTTGCCACCCATTGCTGTGGCTACTGTCGCCATTCTATGTGGTAATGCAATTGCTCAGAGTTCTTCTGCAATCTTGATGTCTGGTCAGCAAGTTGTGCTGGCTTGTTGTCTACTTCATGCATCCGGGTTTTTCTTTGGATATGTGCTTGCAAGGTTGCTTGGAATTGATATGTCATCTGCTAGGACCATATCAATAGAGGTTGGCATGCAGGTAAGAATTCGTATTTTGAAGAGGCTCACTTGCAGCAAAATTAGTTCTAGCAGTTCCTGAATCAACGTATATAATGACATTACCTTAATGCCTGCAAGGAAACTCATGTTTCAGGCAAAATAAAAGGGTGTTGGACTTGCGTGAACTTATCCTTGCAATAATCGAGTCTAACTCCTGGATCATGCAATTGTTGTGGCACGGAACAGTAAAACTGATTATATTCTTTTGTTTCAGAACTCGGTTCTCGGACTAGTGCTTGCAAACCAGCATTTCGGGAATCCATTGACTGCAGTTCCTTGTGCAGTCTCTAGTGTTTGTCACTCAATTATCGGAAGTGCTTTGGCAGGAATCTGGAGGTACTCAACACCTAATGAGAAGCCAGAGTGAGTTGCCTCTTAATTAGCGCTGCTCCTGTTCATTTTGCCGCCACTTGTAATTACCTTCTTTGTGTTCTCTTCACTCTCCAAGTCTCCAACTTGTAATGTCTTAAGTTGGAAATTTTGTAATAAATGTATGCCTGAAAAGTTATTTCTTCTAACAATATCCATTATAGTAGGATTATGAGAGTGAGAGATATCTCAGTTGGTTAGAGCTTCCCTCCCGGTTCCAGGTGATCCTGGGATCGAATTTCATCCCCGCCCTTGTGGCTCATTCGCACTAAAAAAAATAATAGTAGGATTAAATTTTTTTTTTGGTGAAAATAGTAGGATTATTTACATATTCTTAGTGTCAATTAGCTGAACCAAGACCAAGCTTGGATGGGCCTGGCTCGGCTCAAGACTTGAGCTTGGCTTGAACTCGAGAGAACCAAACACAGGCTCGACTTAAGTTTGAGATCTCCAAACTAGGTTTTCCCTAGAGTTGATCATGGACTGAGTCGGGCTTTGGCCCAAAAAAGTAGCTCGTTTTGGGCCAAAGTCCATATGATGCAAAAGGAAAAAATAACACAGGAAGTATGAAACTTAAGGTCGGTTTAGATCATTGGTAGTTTTCAATTTTCAATTTTATGAATGTCAAAGTTCATAGATCAAAGTCGAAGCGGAATTTGAAGTCAAAAGTGAGATTCCAAAAGGTGGCTTTTGACAAAAAAAAGTTTGTAAAAGGTGATTTTTTGGCAAGTTTTTTTATAAGGTGGTTTGTGACCCAAAAAACTGATGTTTGAAACGTGACTTTCAACAAATTTTTCATTTTAAAAACTTGTTTAGATAAATAGAATATTAATAGTTAAAGTTGTGCATCCGCAAGCTTAAAATTTCATATGATGTAATAAAAAAACAGTTGAAGTATGAAACTTAGGGCTCTGATATGTCACATTTATATATAGTTTTTAGATGTATTTTGATTGCATTTAGAACTCCTTTTAGAGCATTTAGGTGCATAATGGCATGATTTACGTAAGTTGTGCTCTACTACTCCCCGTTTGCGTGTTTCGATGATTTTCAGGTTATTTTAATTTAAATTGATTATGATTATCTAAGATCAAGCCTATTAATCATTAAGGATGAAGATAGCTTGCACAAGGATCACAATGCATCCGTTTGGGACAATTTCGAGTTAGAATGAAGCAAAGAGTTAATGAAAGAAGTGCCAAAACTGACACATGTTCACTATTTTGATCATAACTTTTGATAGAAAATTGATAATAAAAAAATTCCAGTTAGGTTGGAAACTAGACTTGAAGGGCTTTCCAACGGTAGGTCACACGCCCCAAATGGACTTTTGGTTCGAGAGATACAACCTTCGTAAGTTGACGCAAAATCGCAGTTTTCCCGCCCGGTCGACTGGGCGGTTTCGCCCGACCGGGTGAGACAAAAATTTCTTCAGAATCCAGGGCATGTTTGCCCGGTCAACCGGGCGAAAGTGGCTCCAAAAGTGCTTGTGCGCTCGACAGGGCGAAATTTCAGAACACCGTTGCCCGACCGGGCTGTTTTTCGGGAAGGTTAACTTTTGCCTTTTTTAGTCGGTTATGTAAAAACTATAAATTGGCTTTTAGTATTTTCGATTAGACCATCTTATTTTTCTGCGTTTTTAGCTTTAAAACACTTAGTCTATTTCTCTCTAAGTTGGGTATTAACTCTTGCCCTTGAAGATTATAAAGATCATCGATTTTGGTTTTCATTGTTCTTCAATAATTCGGTATTCTTCTTTACTTTGCTTATTTTAATGAATTCTTATATTTGCATTATGTTTATTGAGTTTATTATTATCATGAGTGAGTAGTCTATTTCTAGGGTTTAGAGAGGGAAGCCATGTTTATACCTATTTGATCGTGGTTTAATGTTTTTCGATATTCGGATTGAATTAGAGTAATTTCCTATTGATTTGTTATGCTTGTTTAATTCATGTAATTGCGCAATATCATGGGTTATGTTTAGCTAATAGGAGTTAGAATCGAAAGATCATACTCATTAGAGACTTGTTACAATAGGTAGATCTGATTATGTTGAGCGACCGTACTGGCATATGTTGATCTAAGAGTTGTTAAGACCCGACTGTAGGATTAACGAAATACTCTAATTCTTCGAACCTGAATCCAAATATTGTTGAATTATATTGTACTGATTAAATTGGTATAAACATGGTGGACCGATCGATTACCCTAGGTTTTTAATTATTTGATAAACTTCCATCTTTTTGTGTTCTAGGTTATTCTAGTTTAGTTGTTAATTATTCAATCAAATTTCTTTCTTGAAGTAGTTAAATAATTGAGCACAAATCTATAGAACTCCTCTCCCTGTGGATCGACCCGTATTTGCCAGTTTCTGCTAACAATAGACACCGTGCACTTGCGGTATATATTCAAAACTCATCAGGCTTGTTCGAGATCACTGGCAGTTTCTACTTTTTGGTTTCATGAATATCAAAGTTATATGATAGATTGGTGTAAGAGAGATAATGAACTTAAAAGTAGTCATGATTGTACTAAACATATCAATTTTGAAACTTAAAACAAAAAACTGGAAACTATGGGATCGTTTTGGATCACCGTCAATTTCCAATTTTATGAATGTAAAAGTCTTTTTTTCGGATTTTTCACGAGGTACCCTTGTGTTTTTTAAAATTCATAATATATTCTTGTACTTTCAAAAGTTCACCAGATACCCTAAGATTTGTGATAAATGTACCAAATACCCTTAAGAGCATGAACACTCATGAGGAAAACCCAATCTTCATAGTGTTTTTCTCTCTTTCTCTCCTTCTTACACCTCGCTTTCTTACTCTCTCTCCTTCTTACATCCTCTTTCCTTAAGCATTTCCTTACCTTTTCCCCCAACCATGATGATCCTTATTACCCTCTCTCTCCAACCATAAACATACCCACCACAAATTCCCTCTTTCATTCATCCAATTTGTATCAAATAAATTTTGTTATTAAGTGATTATCATAAAATCAAAATAATTAAAATAAGTATTGATGCAATAATTTTGTATAAAAAAAAATCTAATAATTATGGAATTACAAGTACGATTTATAAATTAATACGATAATTAATTACTTTAGTCAAATTACAATACACACTAACCATTTTATTAAGCTCATACTGACCGCTTGAAATGGTTCCATACATGTTCTGCTCTATCGTTTTTTTAAAGATATATGAATTTCTCTATCTTGACGAGCATGCTTGTTTTCCATATAGTTACTTAAATTCAGATTTTGAATATAGTCCATGTCGAACAATAAAAGGCTCGGGTATGTTCTCGCTTGACAAAGCAACTTCATGTTGAGGTATATCATGAAAAAATTAGGTTGGATCGTCAAAATTTTCATATGTTTCTCGTACATCTTCAACGATCTTATTGTGCATTGAGAAACATGCCATCACAATTTTTTACAGTACCTCTTTACTCAAAGTTAAAGCTGGTTGTTGTATAATTGCAAATCGAGCCTGGAGCACCCCAAACACACGCTCAACATCTTTTCGAACATCCTCTTGGTGTTGGGAGAACAACCTATGTTTTGGGGTTTGGGTTAGACTTACGGCGGGGATGAATTGTGCCCATTTAGCATCATGAGTGAACAACCTATTTGCATTATGTTTATTGAGTTTATTATTATCATGAACAACCTATTTGCATTATGTTTATTGAGTTTATTATTATCATGAGTGAGTAGTCTATTTCTAGGGCTTAGAGAGGGAAGCCATGTTTATACTTATTTGATTGTGGTTTAATGTTCTTCGATATTCGGATTGAATTAGAGTAATTTCCTATTGATTTGTTATGCTTGTTTAATTCATGTAATTGCGCAATATCATGGGTTATGTTTAGCTAATAGGAGTTAGAATCGAAAGATCATACTAATTAGAGGCTTGTTACAATAGGTAGATCTGATTATGTTGAGCGACCGTACTGGCATATGCTGATCTAAGAGTTGTTAAGGCCCGACCGTAGGATTAACGAAATACTCTAATTATTCGAACCTCAATCCAAGTATTGTTGAACTATATTGTAGTGATTAAATTGGCATAAGCATGGTGGACCGATCGATTGCCCTAGGTTCTCGCTTGACAAAGCAACTTCATGTTGAGGTATATCATGAAAAAATTCGGTTGGATCGTCAAATTTTTCATATGTTTCTCGTTCATCTTCAACGATCTTATTGTGCATTGTGAAACATGCCATCACAATTTTTTACAATACCTCTTTACTCAAAGTTAAAGCTGGTTGTTGTATAATTGCAAATCGAGCCTGGAGCACCCCAAACACATGCTCAACATCTTTTCGAACATCCTCTTGGTGTTGGAAGAACAACCTATGTTTTGGGGTTTGGGTTAGACTTACAACGGGGATGAATTGTGCCCATTTAGAATATATCCATCTGTCAAATCATACCCTATATTGTAAGGTTTTCCATTCACATTATAACTCACTTGCGAAGCTCGACCATGTAAAATATCATAAAAAATAGGAGAACGTTGCAACACATTTATATTCATTGCATGCCCTAATCATGCCAATAAACGCATGCCAAATCCAACGATCACTTGAAGCAACAACTTCCAATATTATAGTCGTCGATTTGGATATTCCTTGATACATTCCATTTCATGCAATTGGGCATTCCGATTTCAGTGCATGCAATCAATGCTTCCTATCATGCCTAGAAACCCACGATGTTCCCCTATACGAAGGAGGCAATGGACATCCTCCAGTGTTGCGTTTCTTAGGTATTTACCTGAGAATTGTGATATGACTTCGTCGACAAAGTGTGCAAAGCATTCAGTTGATGTGCTTGCAAGGTACCTATCGACATGGTCAGCTGTTGTGCCGTGAGGTACAATTCTACAATAGTGAGGCACCAAATCTTCCCGTGGCATCTCGCCTCTGCTCAAAATTATTTGTCGCTTGTACTAACCTTTTGGACAATGCCAAGAAAAGCATGTCTTTGCATTCCAAACCTTCAGCAAAACATCTCATCCGTGTACAACGACTCATTACTAAAATAATCTTCGAATAGGCGTTCGTATGCCCTTTCACGATCTCTAAGCACGACTTTCCTCTCATTCCTCTTCTTCTTTAATTTAGGGCCTCGGGCTGTTGAAAAGCGGAAACAACAATTGACTTCCTCACGTCTTCAACTACTTGTTGTGCCTTAGATTCGTCTATATCGTTAAGCAACATGATATCATAATCATCACTAGAATTAGAAGAGCTTGAATCAAAGGCCATTTTGTGACTGACTACTAGGGGTTATGGTAATAATAATTATGGGAGTATAATAGTGACTCTAAATATGAGAATATTGGTGTGGATACTCATGTTAAATGATATTCCCTTTTTATAGACAACGATTGATGAAGGATAAGATTTTCTGAGATATAATAAAGATATTACTATGATTGGTATAATAAAGATTTTTCGAGCTTTTATTGATATGTAAAAGATAAGATTTTTTTAGTGTGATTGGTAAAAGATAAGATTTCCTGATATTTTGGTGATTAATGCAAGATAAGATAAATGTATAAAGATAATATCTTTTATATTTTATCTTTTATTTGTGGAAATATAACATTTTCTGAGTTTTTTATGACAGATAAAAGATAAAATTTTATGAGCGACATTGGTAAAAGATAAGATTTTCAAATGAAGATAAGTTTAAAACTACTAATATTATATAATAGGGATTTACATATTACAACTATCAAACATTATTACAACTACTACAAACATTTATAAAACATTTAAGCTTTTAAAATTTCCAGGACATTAATATATAATACAAATGAACACTATTTATGCTTTAATTACTCAGTCAACTTATTATACAATTATTTCTCAATGCTTGTTAGAGATGATTTAGCTCCTAACATAGTTAAATACCTAAATTTCTTCTCCTCTTCTCTTCCTTTTCGTCTATGCTCATGGCGATCCTGCAAAAATTGAGCATTCGTTCTCCCACCTCATGCCTTTCTCATGACATTTCTTCTAGGGATTGTGTAAAAGAGTCGAGGTTTATACTCAAAGAGCTTGAAAAACTAGTCGTTGCCTCAATCTTCTTCTTAACTTCTTAATGCCATCAGGTGGTTTGTTCTGACTTTCCTCATTTGCACTATCTAGTTCGGATCTTTTGCTACTTCCCTCGCTCTCAGATGGTAATCATTGTTCCGATACACTCCAGTTATCGAATTTGTCCAACATCTTCCAATA